>JAOXNR010054294.1:0-12793 GCA_028571225.1 Parsonsia alboflavescens | reverse complement strand
GGGAGGGGGTTTCCATTTTATATCTTCCCAACCCTGAACCACCATTTGTGTTTTTTTATTTTTATTTTAGACTAGTACAGGTGCTTGCTTAACCTTTGTGATTGCTTGTATTTGATTTCTTTTATCCTCTATTAAAAGAAAGAACTTTGTGTTAGAGATTTATTTGTAACTAAATTCATAGCAGAAAATGTAGGAAAGGTTTAGGGAAAGGGGAAACAGAAATAGGGAGTGTATAAGTATTATCCTTTTTTACCTTATCTTTCAGTTATTTATTTCCTAGGGTAGTTATCATCTTGTTAGATAGCTGTCACCCATGTTCTAGCATTATGCCTTAATTAACAAAAAATAGAAAAATCATATGCAGAGTGCAGACTAAGGAGGTTTTAGGGCTCCCTCATATAGAACCCTTCTTTGTTCTTTAAACTGTCAACATAGGCCCCCGTAAGGAAGGAAGGGCAATGATAGCCTTGTGACGAGATCTTGGGATCAAACACATAACACTTTGGCTGCTAAATTTTAGATATTGTTCTGGTCATTGAACCTTGATTGTTTGGTGAATTTTATATGCTTTTATGTGATAATTCCTATGGCTGCATTTTAGAGTTATTCTATTATCTCTCCTATGAATGACTATAGAAAAAGGACAGCTGAAGGTACCTAGTATGCTCTTGCCTCAAGGTAAGGAAGTCTGGCATCAGGAAACTACAAGGGGATGGGATATTAATTATTGCCTAAGGTACTTAACAAATGAAATTGTCTCTCTTATGCATGGATTTCTTTGAGTTGGTTATTGTGATGTAGCTTTCTGTGAGGTTGATTTGCTGAATTGGAGCGTATTGTGTGAAGCTGAGAATTCAATGTCTAAGTTGTAGTGGCCCTTTGCTTTCTGAGTAAATAAATTACTTGAGATTTGAGAAGAAACTGAAGTATTAAAATTGTATTGTGATAGTACATGTTACATGATTTGTACCCAGTATCTTTATCTGCGGCATGATGCCTGTGGATATAAAATTTTCATAGTTACTCACCAGAATATACAGAAATGGAGCTATCACTTTATCAATATTCTCATGAGGTGGACTGGTGCTATGATCTGATGAAGCATTGAAATACTTTATGCATTGAGAATTCTGCTTATGACTAGATAAAGTAACATCTGTATCATTTCTATTTCCCTCTCCTAATCAAATTGCTGTGGCTAAGAGAAGAAGGAGAAGAGAAACTGGAAGCTGTTACAGATATGTACAGATCATTCCCAGATTGTTTGATTTGTTTCTTAGAGAATGAAATATTCCGATGGTGGAGACAGGTGATTGAGATTGCAGCTTCCGACTTGTGCAGGGCACAGCTGCAGTGCTTGTGGTAAGGCCTCCTCTGAATCTCCGACTCAAGCAATGATAAGCTCCCACTGCGCCATTTTCTCTTCCCCTCTTCTGTACTCTGTTAAATATGGAAATGTGCTCCTGAAGGGTGTCTGGTCAAATTTTGTACGGAAACATGTTTGAACTTGTTGCCCAATTATGTAGTGCCTTGGTGATCCGACAATAACTAGGGAGAAACAGTTATTCATGTTATTGTAATTTGCAGATACCTTTCGATCACCTCGATTATGCCTAGGGATTCTATTCTATTTTTCCAGAATTAAAGATTGAAAATGAAGGACAAATCTGGAATTGTGTCTCCATGTTGAATTCAATGTTGTTTGATATGAATGGTTTGTGTGGAAGACATAAATGGTCGGTGAACAAAACAGGAAAAAAAAAGTTCTCTCTCCAATGTAACGGACGGAAAGGAAGGTGGGAAACTTTCTTTCGTCCCAATTCGGAGAGAATTTTGGATTATCACAAATAACTATATAGGAGAGATTGATATTGAAAGTAAAAAATAAAAAAATAAAAAAATAAAATTTAAATCTAGGGATATAAGGCTAGAGATTTTAAAATTTCAGGGTTATGTTCGCAGGAGGGAGGTGATCAGATGCAAATCAAAGAAACTGACGTATAGAATAATTATACATGAATTCAAAAGTGCCAAATTAGACGTATTTTCTTGAGCCGGGAGACTCCATTCCGATAAAACCATACCAAAACACTCCGTAAAGAAAAAGCTTCTCTGTTGGAATACTCTTCAGCCTTCACTTAAAATGGTCGATTTTTATAATTTAATGGGAAATGCTATAGTTTGCTATAGCACTTGTAATTTAATTTATCAGCTATTTGGATATCAAATAACACTCATTAGATTTTTTACCGAGCAAGTTATCAAATCCGATTTAAGGGCATTCAAGGATGTAATCGAATGGTTCGGAGGTATAGCTTGCATATTATAGGTTGTGGATTCGACTCGATCTTCCTGCATATTCTAAATGAGTTATAGTTCCTAATGGAACAGTCGAGATACATGCAAACTGATTCGAACATCACTAAATTAAAAAAAAAAAAAAAGAAAAATCAGATTTAAGTGAAAAAACCACTATTAAAGAAGGTTAAAACGGGGAATATTTTTTATCTTTTCATTTTTGTTTAAAGTCTCAATTGGTGTTGTCGTTTGACGGTTATAATAAATTTCATAAATTTTAATTAGGTTACACTTACATCCCAACCTTCCCCAAGAATTGAATTAAACGTTTCTTCCTACTTAAATAATTTCTTCTTGGACTTTAGTTTTAACTAGTTGAAGCTAATTTTTTTAAAAAAATTTACATTTAATTTTTTATTTATAAATCCCTTAGTTTTATGAGGTTCTCTAAACTTGAAAATATGATTTAATTACAATTTCTTCAGAAAAATCAACAATTTTATAATAAAATAAATATGGTATCTATTACTTTTAAGAAGAAAAACATAAAGAGCGTCGACGGATTATTTAAGAGAAAAATATTACTTCCTCAATCCCTTTTTATAAGGCGTTTGCAACCTTTTTGTTTAGATTAAGAGAAATTTTTTTCCCCTAAAATACCCCTCTGACCCACACAGAGTTTAAGATATAATTTAAAAGGTACCTATTGTCCGAAACCACCCTTTCATCTTCGTCTCTTCATCTCAAAAGTTTAAAATTTCCCACGAAAAATTTCATACCAAAATTCTCTGTTAACTTCACCTCCTGAAATTTCATCTTCTCTCATAAAATTTCACACAAAAAAATCTTTGATGAAGCTCACCTCCTAAATATGAACTCCGGCGACCGGCGATGCACAGTTGGGCAAAGTTGTCTAAACTTCACTTCAGTCTTACAGAGTGAGGGAAATGGAAGAAATGGTTCCCTGCAATAATCAAAGGCAACCGTTCTGAATCATTGATTCAAATGTTGAAGCTGAGAGATATATCCAATCAAATACTAATCTCTGTTCCATCTCTAGTCAAGAGAATCGATCGATTTTTTGTCTAAATTTGGTTTCGAATGAAGAGTCCAACAGCTTCATTGATTTGAACTTGGAACCCCATCAGAAGAATTAGGGATTCCTCCTCCAAACATGGGTAATTTCTGTAATTTTTGAATTTTTGTTAATTTAAAATCATTTGTTTTCATTTAGGAATTCGTTGAAAAAGTAGCTAACAGTAATTTATCTAATGTTTCATTACTGAAAAACTGTTCTGCTGAGTCTATACCCGTAGATACATAACATTGTGTACATGCACAAATATGTATTTGTCCAACAACAACAGTAAAAAGAATGCATGTTATTTGAAAATTATATCTTTTATTGTGTATACTAAATACTTCACAACTTGTGTGGTTTTTGTCGACCTTATCAGATAGAAACTTATATAGATCGGTTTGAGAAGTGATAGTTACATCTTGCTTGTGACATGGATATAGAAGTAAATCGTTCAATTGTTCTATTGTTCTAATAGTGGAAGGTCACTTCAAAGATAATGAACTAGTTAAGATCCAGTCTCATGTGCAAAAATCATGGTGTAATTGCAATAGTTAGAGCTAAGGATATTGTAGGTAAATGATACCTATATAGTACTCTTAATCAGAGAAACAGGGACTAAAGGAAATTTTCAAATAGAGTGAGTTAAGACAAAAAAAATAAAAAAAAAAATAAAAAAAAAGATGATCCGTCATGATTTTCTTACCTCATACTTGGGTTTGTATTAATGTGAGAGGAGTTTCTTTCTTTTAGCTTTTCCCCCTTCTTGTTGAAAACAGTAAAAATTGCAAAGACAGGTAGATTTTGATATTTCCCTTGTCCATTAGGTATCTCTGTACCATTATAGTAAATGGATTGTTATTCGTGCTAATATGTTTTTCAATAAACAATTATTAGCTTCACACTTTCCCGCTTGAGATTCCATCATATTAGGAGAGATAATGACCTGATTCCTGCATTTATTTTTGGGAGCTATTCTTACTTCTTGTGGCTAGCAATGGGATAGTTTTCTGCTTCTGTCATAAATAGAATACCATATTTGGCCTACACAAAGATTTGGCAGAAGACTTAATTATGTTCAAGTAACCAATTTACCTTACTATTAAGAAAGCTGGTGCTGAGATTCATGTATTAGTAACTCAAATCCTGTAAAATTAAAGGAGGATTATAATTGAACTTTAATTGGAAATATGCACATGCTAAGGTAAACATCTATTTTTGAGACAACTTATAATAAACTGAGTAACATTATAGAAAAATTCATATTCCATCTGAGTAACCTTCTCTCTGACCAAATTCATCAACTTAATTTTATAACTTCATATTTCATGCCAAAAGTTACCAATTTTTGGTCAATTCAACTATTCTTTGTTTCTTCCTTTCCAATTTTAGCAACATTTGATACTTGTTCTAACATTTTTTAAGCTCGAAAATTTTGAAAGTGAATACTTAGGTTATTTTGTTTTTCCTTCCTTACTTTATTGTAGGGCAGGGTAATGAATTGCAATAAGAAGTTGGATCTAAATGGATTTTTTTATCTAATGACTGACGACGATGTATCTATGAAGCTTTATAGATGAGATGCATCAATGGGAAATTAAAACGTGACACGATAAAAGAGGTAGTTTTATTATTTTCTACAAATATTCGTACAGTTCAATGAATTTGAAAACAAGGAAAAGAAAATGGATTTAGTGAATTAGTTGAAGTTGCTCATAGGAAGAAAAAAAATTGTGGGCATAAAAGAATTGAAATTGATAGTAACAATGTTCAAAAGATACCTTTAAACCAACGAACAACTATTCAATCTCTTGCTAATGTTCTATATACGAAAAAAAACTTCAGTGTTCTTAGCTACTTTGGCTCGACCAAGATTTGATGCTAATGGAAATGAGACATTCTCTATAAAGATAGGTATATTTCCTTTCACGTTTAAGGAACCAGCAAAGCGAAATAGTGCAAATCATATAATTGGAACTATTGAGACAAAAGCAATACCATCTATTACTAGGGATATAATGAAATCTTTTGTGATTGAGAAAATTATATCCGCTATTAAAGAGAAATGGCCATAAGATTCAAATGGTCATATATTTATTCAACAAGATAATTCTATGACACACATCGATCCGAATTATACAGAATTTATTAAGGTTGCCACAAGTGATGGTTTTAATATTTGATTGATGAATCAAACACCGAATTCTCCCGATTTAAATGTTTTAGATCTTGGGCTTTTTAGAGCTATACAATCATTGCAGGAAAGGTACATTTCTAGAACCATAGATGAGCATATTATCGCTGTTGAGAATTCATTTGAAGAGTTTTTAGTGGAAAAGTCAAATTTTGTTTTCTTGACACTGTAATTGTGCATGATTGATAAACGAAAGCTCATGGATCTAACAATTACAAAATTCCTTATATCAACAAAGAAAGATTGCAAGAAGAAGGATGTCTACCTGCTCAAAACTTTTGTGATCCAACACTAGTCCAAGATGTCCAACGTCTTCTATCTTTAAGGTTTAATGTCATTTTGAGTATGTAAACTAATTATATGCCAAAATTTTTTACACGTTTTGAGTACGTAAATTTCTTTTTTTTTATTTTTATGCAATGGCACTAGGGTAGGATTAACATGAGCTCCAGATAATTGATGTGCTTAAATTTCTGTCATCATGTTTATGTGCATTTAGTGAAAAATTACTTCAGTTCTGTTTGACCTTTCTGACAATTGATTCTTCATTTTCTTTTGCAAATCTTCCAGCTGAGAATGAAGCTCAATATTTTTAGAATGTGAGGCCATTCTTTTTTGTAAATATAATTGAAGCTCAATTCTGGCATGTGAAGCTTTATTCTCACTTCATTTTATGTGAAGCTCAATATTTTCATAATGTGATGCATGTTGATTAGAAGGTTGTACATATCTTTTTTTTTTTTTAATCCAGAAGGTTCTATTTTTGTTTCAACTACATAGTTATTGGTTTGTTTGTTTCAGATTTCATGATTATCCTTGCTCTAGAGATTAGGTTTAGTGTCATCACAATCTTTTGTGGTTTTTTTGGCAATAGAATTTTAATTTCCTCTGCTCTACTAGGAATGATTCTGGAGTCTAGACACAGATCGAAGAGTTTTTTTGACAAAGATGGAAGGTCATCTGATGGTGGAGTCAAGTTTTTGAAGAAAGTTAACCGTGGTCTTTGTCCTACAAATCCTGCAATATTCTATTTCAACGAATTAGATATCTTGCAAATCCTGCAACATAGTTTTCCAAATAGTTTGATTGTTTAATTGAATTAGATAGTGGTTTGCTTTTCCTCTTAGCAGACATTTGTAATAATAATATTCATTTTGTTTACATTTTGAAATTGTGAAGGGCAAATGTTTCCAACTTTAGCTACCTATTTAGATTATTAAATGAGCAAGCAAAAATAAACCTACGAATTTGACTAAAACTTTTTGACAGAAAAAAAAGTTAATTGTCATCAATATTTTCCTTCTTACAATGATGAACAATGTTCTTAATTAATACTTTTGTACTTTGAAGTCCCAAACACAGAAACGTATATTAGTGCAGGAAGTCTGCATGAATAGTGCAATACACAGATAAAAATATAGACATATATTAGTGGCTGAAAGCATAACAATTGTACCATTCACTGAAAGCCATTGTTCCCAACTTCTTGAATATAAACAAAGCAGGCAATGGATTACCAAAAGAGATAGAAGTATCACATTACTAATAGAGATTGAAGTATCACATTACATAATGTTTTTAGATAAAAATGAAAAACAAAATTAAAAATCGATGATCAAAATAAAACCAAGTTACATTCTTAGTAAAAGGCCTTGGGGATCCAAAATTTTTGCAACTCATAAGAAAAAAGTTAAAACTTCTCTTCTTTTGAAATTTCTGCCTCGTCATCAGCTTCAACATTCAAATCGATGTCGGTATCAATTGGTTCATTCAAATCGATCATATATTTCTTTAGTAAGGTCTTTTCCTCATTCTGAGAATTGCTTACTTTTTCCTTCTTCATTGTACATTTACTCATAATGGAGCACCACTCACAAGTTTCTTTTCCGTTCTTCAATATGCAATCACTCATCCTAAAAAAATCCACCCAAAACTCGATTACTTTTGTTCTCTGTTCTTTTTGGTATTTTGAGTCTTCCAACCCAAGGTTTATAAATAGATAACCCCATAAGTGCAAACATGACAAAAACCCTTCTAGAAAATTGCATTAGCAAAAACCATAAAGAAAGTAGAATTATGTTACAATTTCTGGATCCAATTAGTCATTCTTGAGAATCCAAAAGTATATTTCTTTTAAACTTCATTTTAAAACATCTACAAGTCAAAACATAGAGACAATAGTTTAATTCTGAACAATTTCTAACAGAAGGCAATAAACCAAATGCAGGAAGTTATTTGCTCTAGTGAAACTAATCCAGAGTTACTCTATCATATTGGATGACAGAATTTAGGTTGTTCATGCATGATAAAGTAAAGACATACTCGTTAATTATCTCATGAGCACAAGTTAGTTATTAGTAACACTGTTAGTGAACTTTACTTGATCTTATCAAATCATACTTTTCGGTAAAGAATGACAGATGTTCATGGCAATGACCATGCTTCCCCTTTGTCCAATTTTTCATGAAATCACTTATAAAGTTGATCCCATAAAACGGAACAACGGGCCCCTATAGGCTAAGGACCTTTCTGGTTGGTCAGAAGATGAATTGAAATGGTAAATAAAACAAGGATTTTGTCAAGATTGCTTCCCTATGTAACAAAATTATCTTAATGTAATGTGATTCTATAAATTAAAAAAGGTTCTTACCTATTCTTGAGTACCGACTCCACGAACAGCTTATGAGGTTTTATCTAGTCAAATATACCAATAAAAGATTCTTACTCATCCATCTTCAAGCAATCAAGATGCTAGAAAGAGAACATTAAACATTGTTTAATGTACTATCTAAGAAGAAGATAAGTTACAATTTTCATTGTTCTTTGTTCCATTGGATAGGTGGTAAAGATAGCAATGGCCATACAAGTGTAAAGTATCAAATGAAATCTGGATGAAGATTTACACCTTAAAATTAGAACGAATAAGCTAAACCAGGACCTTTCACTATACTATTCATGAAAAGTAAAGCAAATGTTGTGACATCATATCCAATGAGGAGTTTCAAATTCCTATTTTATTTTCAAGAAAAGCATACAAATTTTCTATATATGCTCAAGTGGCAACCCTATGAGGCCACAAGACACTAACCCACAATAGCCATAACCAGAAACAAAACAACTTTCCTAAGAGATTTAAGCACATTGACAATGCAAGAACAATAATGTATCTTACTCTTATCAGTTGCATTCTTTTTTCTCTGTGTTTTATGTGTTTACTTGCATATGCAAACATGTCCTTCCAAGTAAAGCTTTGCATTAAATTAATTTGTTTAACATAAACTACCAAAAGAGTTTAGATTAGAAGCAGTACTACTATCGCTATGCCAAGTTAATGGTAAGCTGTTATCTCTTCATCTAATATCATGTTAGAAAGATATGCATTGTCACCAGCAAAACAAAAAGGTCACTATCTTATCACCCAACTTGGAAACATGTGCCAAATTCATCTCGTCTTTTTATGATCCTAGGATAAGTTTTCATATGAGTACTGATTGCAGAAAGGGTATAATCTTGCTACTCAAAAACCAAATAGCAAGGCAGATAGAATGGTATCACTAGTTTTACATTTGATTAGGCACACGATTAGCTAATAAATTGATCATACCTGCATTGCATACTCGTATAAATCATCGTTCTGGCTTTCAGAAGCCTCATGTTCTGGCTTTCAGAAGCCTCATATTCTGGTATTGATTCTAGCCTTCCCTTCTTGATTGGCTTTCTCCTATTGCCATTCTCTACCACTCCATTTCCATTCCCATGAAAGTTCTTCATTATTTCCTTGGAAGAAATTGATACTCTTCTTAGAAAAAATTCATGTACATAGAAAAGATAGCCTCAAACCGCCCTCGAAGTGAAGAAAACCAAACGAATTGTAGAAAAAGGCATCACAAAAGCAATTTAATACCAATGTGTCTAACATATTCAAAAAAATTTCGAAATAATAACAAAATTCACGTCACTTTTGCCTAAATACCTTGGATAAAAAGGTAATTGGGTACATGATAGACAAACATTGGAATAAAGCAATTAAAAAAAAGAGAGAGCATAATTTAAACATTTTAACTAGAAATCATAGGCAAGACACAAAGAGAAAACAACAAAAGAAACCTGTTGGGTAGCTTCCGTAGGTTGACAATCGGGAGAGGAGTAAAAGCTCTTCCTCACTCTACAACTTTAGGTAGGTTAGGATAGAGAGGGGAAAGAGGTCATCAAGAAGAAATTCAGAATATGAGAGTAATTGAGCTTCTCTCTTCATCTTTGAGAGGCAACTGTAACGATGCCATGTTTCTGGAGGAGATGACTGAAAATTTCGAAAAGCGACGAAGTTGGGAAGAAAGAAAGATGAAGGGAGAGAGAATAGAATTGAGGGGTAATATAGGAAATTCGTAATAAAATATTTCTCAAATTCTGTGAAACGACTAATAAAAAAGGACAAAGCAAACACCCTTTAACAAATTATAAAAAGGGACAGAGGGAATAAGAGTTTTATAGGAAATGGATAGTCTTTCAATGTACATAAATAAAGAAAGTTTTATGATATTAAATAGTTTTTTGTCATAAAAATTGAAGTGCCATTTAAGGATGTGCCTTCAAATCATTGAAAAAACTATGCTGACACAAGATATGAGAAGTTGACATGGCTAGACTTGGAAAAATGGGCTTTTCGATCGAGCCTGGTCCTACCATACCCAATTCTTTTGAAACTTACGAAAAAATGAAGACCTAATTTAACCCTTTTCTTTAACCTTTTTTATATATTTTTTAATTAATATTCATAATTTCATTAAAAAAATTTTTCTAAAACATAGAAACTAATCATAAATAAAAATAAATTTAAACAACCAATACTAACATAATAAGAGAATTTTAGATTTAATATTTCAACTCAAAATTCAAACAAAATGAAAAAAATGTAAATTTTGATATAATACAAAGACTACAAGAGAAATAAATTATATTTTTTACATGTTGCATAACTAAAAAAAAAAATCATAAATAATAATAAAATCCATTAAAATTGATAAAAACAATTTTTAAAAAAGTTATTTTAAAAAGAAAAAAATAATGAGAACTTATGGTCCAATCCTGCCCAGGCTCACTAAGGCCTTGACCCACATGGGTCAAGCTCAAGAAGGCCTGGTTACAAAGAACCTTATGTTTTTTTTTGTCCAACCTTGACCCTTTTAGGTAGACTCATGGACCAAAATCAATATTGAGAAGTTTAGATGTGACATTTTTAGAAAGATTGTCTATGCAATTATATCTGATCTTAGTATCTTTTTTCTACTACATTATTTGGGCTTAGACCATTTATTCTTGAAAATGACTACTCACTCCATTTTAAAATAAGTCTTTTTAGCAAAAAAAAAAAAACTTACATATCACAATATCTATCATTTTGTATTATCAACATCTATTAATTGAGAATTTTTCTAAAATTACTTTTTAATTTATTCCTAAAACAACTTATTGGATAATTAATACCCTCTATGAGGTATATCATTAATAAAGAAAGATAAAAAGACAATTCAAACTACTGTCATTAAAAAATACCTAAAAAGAAGAACATCATTTAATTTAAAATTTATAAGGGAGGAAGTATCTTAAGTCTTAATTACTAATGAGAGGCTGGAAAATTTGGGTCTTCCCCAAATCCTCCTATGCTTAAATTTGATATAGGGAGAAGATATTTTGCTAGAGTAATTGAAAAAGTTGACAGTACTTACCTTTTGATGAGAAAGTCGCCCTTTTCAAGAGAAGTTACATCAATCTCTATGAGAAGCTGCTCATGAAGCTACAGTACTTGGTACCAAACTTTGGTATCGGGGTAATGTTGTCATTTCGCTTGCTGCCCCGCTTGTAATTTGCGCTGCCCTGCCTTTGGTTTTGGGCCCGAATGGATTTAAAATAATAATAATAATTAAAAACCTTTTATTCTTCTTTTGGATGGTGATTTGGTTTTCTTTTGCTTTTTGGTCTTCTCATTTTCGCCGTTGCGTTGTCTCTTCTTCTTCAGGTATACATATTTTGCATTTCTTCTTCTTCTCGTTTTCCTTTTGGTTGCATTTTTTCTTTGTTTCAAAAGATTTTGTTTTTCTTTCCACTACATGTTTCTGTGTTTTTGTTATTGAAAATAAAAGGTTTAATTTTTTCCTGTTAGTAGTTGTGTCACTCCTTCGATGCTGTGTTTTATTTTTATTCTCCGGGGTTTTTCTTCTGGTATTGATTTTTTTGCACTCATTGCTGGTCTTCTTTTGTTGTAGGTGTTCTTCTTTTGAAGGTGAAAGGTTCGGTCTTTTCCATTCGTAGTTCTTTCTTTTTCCTTAATCGTTTAAAAATGTTGCAGTGTTTTGGATATGTTTGTATTTTTTTGGAAAATGAGTGATGTTTATTTGTAACTTTTTTCAGTTTGTTGTTTCTGCTGTTTGGTGTGAAGCTATTGTTGATCGTGTGCTTCGTGGTTTTTTGTGTTTTGACTTGTTTAGCTCTATTTTGTATTGCATGTAGTTCTTGCTTCTTCTAGGGTTCTGTTTTGTTCTCTTCGACTGTTCTGTGTTTTGTTTTTATTGAGAATGTTTAGGTTCAATCCTTTCATGGTCGTATTCAAGATTTCTGTGTTTTTTTTTTTTTTTCTGTTTTTCTTCTTTCTTGCTTCCTTTTCTGCTTGCTTTATCTTCTTTCGCTTCATCTATACATAAAGAATCTACCTTTTTTTCCAAATACAGGAAGTATTTGCGTTGATATATATATATATATATATTTATATATATATGATGATTTTTATTTGTACTTTTTTTGCATTTTGTTGTTCCTATTTTCCGGACTTAAGGTGTTGTTGATTGTGTGCTTCGTGGTTTTCTGTGTTTTGGCTCATTTGATGCTGTGTTTGTATTGCATGTTGTTGTTTTTCTATGGTTCTATTATGTTTCCTTTGGCTACTAGAAGTTCGACTGCTAATGGCTTTGTGCATTCTAGTGGAAGGTTATCATCTGTGTCTGATGTTGATGCAACTCGATTGTCTGCAAGGATCATTCCTTAATCCAATCCACTCAGTCCCCATCCTCAAGGTTACAAGCAATGTTTTCAGAATCAGACTGGTCATTGAACTGGAAAAGTTACTGGTTCAAGATTTAATGGTTCAATCGCAATTGAGTCGGTAATTGAACCGGTTAATTTAATAATTAAAAAATATTTATTTTATAAATTGAAATATATCAAAATAA
>JAOXNR010054293.1:0-12794 GCA_028571225.1 Parsonsia alboflavescens | reverse complement strand
GTTGTTGGGGTAAGGTTTGGGGGTGGGGATGGTTGGTGGTGGCACAGGGTAGTAAAACTAAATAAAAAGGAAAAGAAAAGAAAAGAAACTTAAAAAAAATGAAGAAAAGAATGAGAAGCACAATAAAGGCCTAAATCTATTAGTGATGGGGTTCAAAAGTGAATAACAGGTCGGCCCATAGATCTTGATGAAGCTCCGTTGTCAACAACCCGAGAAATGAAGGCAACGGTAATTGGGTAGGCTGTCACCCTGGGAAGAGCTCCGATGCCTAAGTTAGTATTCCGAGAGATAATCAAGGGTGAAAGATCGTTCCCACAAAACTATCGAGTTCAGTGTGATTTTCTGGCTTGGTCATCAGACCGATTGTGTGTGCTTTACTAAGTAGAGGAGAAAGTCCGTTACCTCCTAGATTGTCGCTCCCTAGTACTTAACAATAGTCCATTAGGATAACTGTGGTATTTTGTTGAATCCCGCCAACTACTCCTAGAATCGTGGAATTTCCTTGGGATGAGAGATCTTGTCATTCAAGTCTCTGTTGAGAGCTACGAGAACTGACCTTTAGATCAACTTCGAGACCTTCCCGTGGATGCTCAGAGTCTCGAACATCTCTTCCAGTGAGGTCGAGCCGAGTGATCCTTGTCTCCTAGGAGTAGTTAGGTCTCGCGCATCGTTGGTCGTGGCATGGAAGATTTATGAGTCAAATCGAAGCTCGCCGGGTCGAGGGTCAGGGTTTGACAAGACCTTTGCTCGAGCTCATTCAAGAGGTAGGTTACCTCTAGGTCGATGACCTGGGAGGTTGGTGGTAGCTGGTTGCTTCCCACTCATCCTCTTTGACTCCGTGAGTTTGACTTTTAGGTATTAAAGGAATGGGGCCTTTGATCGAGTTGGGTTGACTGCTATCCTGGTCGTGCTAGTTTATGTTGACTTGTCCAAGTCATGCCCATTTCACCCATCATTACCCCCTTTTAGGCCCAACAAGTTTAGAGGTCATTGGTGCCTAAATTACCATCTTCAAGTCGTAGCCGCCAATGGGTTTGCCGATTCCTTGTAACTGCAAACTTTGGGGATACCTTTCCCTTCACGTCTCTAATAGAGAGCTGCAAGCTGGCTAATTTTTTTTCGACCTCATGCAGAGTCGCACACACTTGGTCACGACATGGAAGGTATGTGAGCGGGAGTTGAGTTCTCTATTGTGCTCACTTGGAGGTTGGTGACCTCTAGGTTTGTGACTTGGGAGGTCGGTCATAGGAGTCCCATGCCCACTCATACCTCAGTACTTGCTATTCTGACCTTGAGGGATTAGAAGTTATCGTCTCCAAGTCGCAAGTCTGATCTTCAGGCATTAGAAGTCACCATATTTAGGTCGGGGGATTTACCTTCAGGCATTAGCAATCACCATCTCTAGGTCGTGGGCTTGACTTTTATATATTAAAGACTACCATCTTTAAGTCTCGACCCTTGAAAGGTCGAGCTGTTTTCTTGCAACTGCTCGTGAGGCTGATCCTCAAGTATTAAGGGTTACCACCTAGAGGTCATTGCTCTTGAAAGGTGGCGCCATTTTCCTGTAACGGCTATTTCT
Organism: Parsonsia alboflavescens; assembly: GCA_028571225.1. NCBI lineage: Eukaryota > Viridiplantae > Streptophyta > Magnoliopsida > Gentianales > Apocynaceae > Parsonsia > Parsonsia alboflavescens. The sequence goes on along the minus strand of JAOXNR010054293.1, from coordinate 11,215 downwards.
GGAAGAAGGTGCATTTCCTTAGTATTTGAAAAACTGATTATTGGCCTTAGACAGGAAAGTTGCCTGGTTTCAACTTCAGCAGCGTTTGATCTATTTCAGATCCAAGAAAAGTGCTTCGTTTTTATTATTTTTGAGAAGGGATTGAAGCGTTTTCAACTCTTGGACAAACGACCCACTTTAGCTTCTTGGAGGGAAAACTGAAGAGTTCTTTGTTTCTGGGAGGCTGTGCCACTCTCTTTGGGTGAAAATGAACTATTTCTAGCTCATCGGTTTCTACCCAGAATCTCAACAGGTATCACAAATCTTTTGGCAATTTTGAACTTCTCTGCAGCCTTTCTACACTCTTGCATCAGTTTTCCTTTTTCTATTTCCCCTCTACTTCTGCATACTCTGAGTCTTTGTCCAAGCAATTCCTACAAGAATGTGTACCATTTCTGATGCTTCTACCTCTATTCTCGAGACATCGGACAATGGGGTGTTCTATGATCCTCCCCTTTTTCCCCAGGCTCCCCCTGTGCCCAGTCTGGCCTGTGACCTTTCTGAGGTTGGGATCAGCTCTCAGGTTTCTTCTCTGGGTCCTGCTGATATCACGGTGATCCTTATAGAGATGGAGTTTGAGGTTGGAGATATCGTCGCCGCTATTAGGGTTGAGAGTCCCTACAGCAAATGTGCTGGGCACATAGCCCTTTACTGCTCCCGGGTCCCCGGGGGGGGGGGGGGTTCTTTTTCCTTTCCTTGCCCCCTTTTTTCTAGATATTGTCCACTTCTAGGGCTTTCCCTTAGCCCAGTTTGTTCCAAACTCTCTTTGGATGATTGTTGCTTTCATAGTGACCTGTCTTCTTTACTGGGTTCTACTTTCTCTGGAGCTCTTTAGAGGTTTCTTCAAGCTGGAGGCTCCATCGGTCTTCAGCTCCTCTAAAGGGTACCTTAGTTTTGTTCCTCGATATCGATTAATGGGTCCTTTCCCATCTTTAGTAGGGGAATGGAAGTCCCACTTCTTCTTTGCCTGCCTTCTGGACTGCGTTGTGTAGAGGTATCGGGATTTGAATCTATACCGGATCTTCTACAATGAGCTCCCCTATCCGCTCTTTAACCTAAGGCATCATAGGAACTTCTTGTTAGGGGTAGCCTTTTCCAACTGGGCAAAGGTTGGGTGCACCTCCTTAGTCTGGCCATGGTCCTTCCTGAATGCTGATGGCCTAGGGAGAGAAGTACTACCCAACCTTCTTGTGGTCAGGACGGGCTTGAGAATAACCTACTCCAGTAAGTGACTCCCCTAATCTTAATTGCTTCTTTTTGTAATCTTTTGCACTAATGGTTTTTTTCTTTCCTTTTGACAGTGTTGAGGGACACCCACTGGCTCCATGAGACCACTGTTGACGGGCAAGGAGTCGAGGGCCTTGCTACGGTTTCCTCTCTGCCCTGACTCCAGCCATTGAGGTTCCTGCTCAAGCCCCTGCTGGACCTTCTACTGGGCCGGGGAGGGCATAGGACTCGAGCTACTCCTTGGCGAGGTGGTGGAGGCCTGGCCATGGCTCATAGGACTCGAGCCGCTACCTGGTGAAGAACTGAGATGGCTAAGATGCTCAGAAGTCCTTCTCCGAGCTTGCCAATAGCAGTCTCGAGCTCGAAGTCTTGCTTGTCCTCCTAGTCAGCTGGGGAATTTTGTAATAGAACAGGATTTTTTTGCATCACATCGAATATTTCATAATATCTGCACATGTACCAAATATTCACAAAGGTCTATTTGTGGCCTTCTGTCTCTTTTTTTTTTTTTTATAACAGCTTCATTTCTTCTATCTATGCTATGGGTTTTACATTTACAGTCTTTTCAACAATTGCATGATGTACTCGCACTGTTTTGGCAATAAGGCAACTAGCATAGGCATAATGTCCACATAAGCCTTTAAAAACTTAGCTTTAACTTATGTTTTTTTCACACTAAGTTGTTAAGATTGTCGTTGAGTTGTTAAGGTCGCCATAATGCTCGATGAGGTCTTTTTAACTAGCCTCTCGAGGTCTACAATGTCTCAGCCAGTTTTAGGCTTAGAACTTCTATGAATGGCTAAGGTTCCAAGGCCTCAGAAGTTATCTTCCTTCGAGATCAACAAGCTTATAGCTCCCTCTTTTATGGACTTCCTGGACTATGTAAGGTCCTTCCCAACTTTCTTGCAGCTTGGTCAGTTGACCTTGTTTGCCAATGTCTGACCTATTGAGGACCATTTCTCCAACTGTGAAATGTCTTGTTTTCACTCTTTTGTTGAAAAAATTTGTTACCTACTTCTTGTAGGTTCTGTCTGCGTCCATTGCTTTGTTTCTGACCTCTTCGAGGAGGTCGTGGTTTGCCCTTCTCTCCCCCTCGTTTAAGACTGAATCATATTCAGTTAGTTTTAAAGACTTCATGTCGACCTCGATCGGTTTCATTGCCTCTATACCAAAGCATAAGTTGAATGGCGTTTCTCTAGTTGCTTTTCTGGGCGTTGCTCTGTATGCCCATAAGATGCTTGGGATCTCATCCGGCCAAACAGTTTTGCAACCTTCTTTCTCAAGCTCGGTAAGTCTCTTCTTGAGTCCTTCCATGATGGTTCTATTCTTGACCTTAGTGAGCCCATTAGCCTGGGGATGAGCTACAAAGGTCAATCTCTATTCAATGTTTAAATTTTCACAGAATGTCTTGAATGGGTCTCCAATGAACTACCTTCCATTGTCCGATATTATAGCTTGGGGAATCTCGAATTTGCACACAATGTTTCTCTATACAAAAGACTGGACTTTTGGTGATGAAATGGTTGCCACTGGTTCTACTTCAACCCATCTAGTGAAGTACTCCAAGGCAATAATAAGGAACTGAAGACCCCCTATTGCTTTCGGGAAAGGTCCAAGGATATCAATGCCCCAGATGTCAAAAGGTATCGATGAGTTGATGGATTAATACCTTGTTGGGAGCACATGTGATTTGTTCCCGTGCAGTTGGTAGCTCGTGCATTTTTGTATGTTCTTCTCAATGTTTGAAACCCAGTAATACCCTGTTCTTAGCATTTTCTTGGCGACAGTCTTTGCTCCTCTGTGTGATCCACATATTCCGCTGTGTACCTCTTCAATGAAGTATTGTCCCTCACCTTGGCTTATACATTTGAGCAATGGCCAGGTATAGGACCTTCTGTATACCTCATCATTCCCTATCAAGACATAGTGAGGGGACTATTTCCGCACTTGGCGAGCTTCTTTCGGGTCCTTTGGGAGGTCGCCATGCTTGAGGAATCTATAGATTGGATATCTCCAGTCTGCCCGATCGTCTATCACCAAGCTCTCGTCTAGGATTATGCTTCGAGAGTGTAATTGTTCAACCAGTAGCGTTGCATTAGTCCCAGCAATGTCTCGATAGGCTTTGGATAGTGGATCTGCCTATGCATTTTTGTCTCTAGGTATCTGCTCAATAAGGAAATGCTCTGGCTTAGAGGTGATATCCCTTACTTGTTTGAGATATTTGACCATGTTGTCCTGCCTAGCTTCGTATTCTCCAGCGACCTGGCTGGCAATGACCTACAAATTTGTTTAGATGTGCAATTTTTGCACTTTGGGAGCTCTTATAAGCCTTAGACCTGTTAAGAGAGCTTCGTATTCAGATTCATTATTCGAGGTTGGGAAGTTGTACTTCACAAAGTTAGGGATTCTCACTCCCTTAGGGCTAATCAGTATTATTCCTACACCTGAATTTTCTTTCTCCCGTTGAACCGTCTATATACATTGTCTAGACATTATTTTCACAGGTACTTGCGAGTTCGAGTGGAACCCTTGTGCATTCCTCTACGAAGTCTGCAAGAGCTTGAGCTTTTATTGCTTTCCTTGGCTCAAATTGGATTTAGTATCCCGAGAGCTCAAGAGACCATTTCATTATCCTACTTGGCTAGAGCTTGTTTTAGTGGCAATTTCGTTAACGCTCTTATCGGATAAGCTTCAAAATATGGCTTCAATTTCCTCGAGGTAACAATAATGAGGTACAAAAATTTTTCGAGGTCCGAATATCTAGTCTCTGGACCTTGGAGCAATCGTCTAACATAGTAGATTGGAAATTGTTGACCTGACCTTTCTACTGACATCACTGAGCTAATTGTCGTCTCTATTGCAGTTAGATACAAGTAGATTTTTCTCCAAACCTCGGGGATACTAGTTGAAGCTATTTAGAGTAGTATCTGACCTCATCAGCGAGCTCCTGTCAATTCCCATCTGGTCGAATGCTTTGTGGTACAATACATTGACAGCACTCCCAGTGTCCACCAATATTTTTCTCACTTGGAAGTCGCTAATCTGGAGAGACACTATCAGGGGTTCTGAATCTCCCCCTCGAGCTCATTTGGACCTCCTTTAGATGGCATTTATCTCACCAACTAGGGGTCTCTGGTTGTGCGTAGCTGCCGGTGGTGGGTTTGCAGGACCTGCATTCTTGGCCAAAAATTCTTGTAAATGGCCCTTTTTTTTTATTAGCCTTTCAATCTCATGCTTGAGGTTGAAGCAATCCTCTGTGAGATGACTATGATCCTTATGATAGTAGCAGAATTTGGCTAGGTCTCTTTTAGCCACAGGACTCTTGAGAGGTCTGGGCAGCTTCAGGAGACCTCTTTTCCCCACAACCACCATGATTTCAGCTCGTGACATCTTGAGTGGAGTAGTCACAAGGTTAGGGATGGTCTTCCTCCTTTTCTCTAAGGTCCCTCCTTTTGAGTAAGGGTATTTCCTATCCCGCTATGATTTCTGAGGGCTCCTTGGATGGCCCCTGTTGTCTTTTTCAGGGGCCAAGGTGAAGCCAGGGATCTTCTTTTGGACTGCTGTTTCCTCAACCTTTATCAATTTTTTTAGGAGTGTCTGCAGCTCCTTGATAGTTTTTACTGGCTTCTCAACCAGTCTGAGGGCTACATATTGCCCTTGCAACCCTTGCTTGAAAGCAGTGATGTAGATGGCATCGTTTTCCTACTCAATCTTCACTGCTTCGTCGTTGAAGCGACTGTAGTAGCTTCAAGTGCTTTCCTCGACCTTTTGCTTAATGAGGAAGAGGTCATTAATATCCTTTTCGCACCTGGTGTTGCTTTGGTAATTCTTCAGGAACAGCTCTTTCAGCTATGTCTAGCTCGAGATGCTTGCTTTAGGAATGTCCTTGAACCAAGACTAGGCCTTTTTAGTCAATGTCGACCAGAAGGCTCCGCACTTGACCTGGTCGGGGTACTTGAACATCTCCATATAGGAGATGTATTCGTCAATATGTTGTTGAGGCTCCCCTGTTCCATCATATTTCTCTTCCAAGTGTGGGGCTTTGAAGACTGGTCGCATCCTGGCTGTTTGGATGCTACGGGCAAATGGCTTAGGCTCAGTAAGGTCCACAGTGTTCAATTGCTCCTGATTAGCCTCCTCAGTGGATTGGGGGCTGCCTCTTGAGCCTTTTCACCTATCATTTCAATCAGGCAACATCGAGGAGGTATCCTTACTCCAAGAGGGTGGAGGCTGGCAAGGTTGTGCCTGCTCCTCCTGGCCTCAAATCGTCATCAATTTTTTTTTCTCCAAAACCTTTCAGTTCAGTTTTTGACCGATCTGTTTAACAGTTCGCCTATTGAATTGATCGATCCAGCACTAGTTAAAAGATTTAGCACTATTTTATAGAATGGTTCACAACCTTAAATTAAACTACTAAAGGAACCAGTTCACGAGCTGATCGGTCCAAAAACACTTAAATGAATAGAAGAAAATGGATACCTTGTTGATACAATTAGCAAATCAATGCCTATTCCTTCTTAGATTTGATGATGTTTCCAATAGCAAGCAACATTAAAAACTGTTTGGATAAAAAGCACTTACAATTTTTTTGCAAAGGGCGTTAACCATAAACCTAATAACAATAGTTAACCCTAAATCTAATAGCAATAAGAAAGAAAAAATTAATAAACCCTAATTATGCTATAAGAAATAGAAAAGATGAAAATAACCCTAATTAAAAGAAACCTTAACAAAAGCAAATAAATCCTAATTCAGCTGTTGGGCTAGTTGATGGGTCTTCAAGCCTTTCGGGCCTGCTAACCCTAATTTGGAAGCTGGGCCTGAAGTCGTTTGGATTGGCGGATTGCTGTAGATTTTGTTGGAATGGGCTTGACTGGTGCGGCCTGTTGATCTGAGCTAGTTTGGACCGAAGCAACAAGCATCTGGGCATTCTTAGCCTACACATCACTGTCCTGGTTTGATTGGTCCTCGAAATAATTGAATTGTATTAGTTCGCTGATGTCCTCATCACAAAGCTCCCTTGGAGAAAGAGAAAGAGAAGCTCGCTGCTAATGCCAAGTGAGCTAATGCTTCATATGTAGCTTTCAATGGTCTCTTACAGGAATGTTATAAGAATATTGTTGAAGCTAAGAATGGAAATCTGATTATGTTGGCCACTCTTGATGAAGCTATGAAGAAAAGTAGCCAATTGATTGAGTGGAGCAAGCAGCAAAGCCCTCAAGTTCATGAGATCGAACCTTAGTTGGAGGACTACATTGCTATCTGCTAAGAAGATGGTACTCTCTCCTTGTCCAAGGTTGAAGAGATTCCTGCTTTCTAGACGTATGTGCAGTCCATCTTACAAACTGAACTATTTGGGTTGTATGGTTGATATGATTGACCTACTCTGTGAGCTTAAGACTGATGAGGCTAATCATAATAAGTTGTACCATCCAAGCGTGGTAGTTCCTCTACCTTGGGAGCAAGAGCCAGTGAATGGTAGATCTCAAGAAGAAGTGATTCTAGAGCCCCATAAGGAGATGGATCCCGAGTTTGGTTGGTTTGATTGATGAGAGGGTGATCAATGATGTTCCCCCCCCTAGAGATCTCTATCCCTTAAAGTAAGCCTACCCTTGTTTATAAAGGTTTACTAGACCATTCCCCTTTTCGTACTCAATCCATACACATGCTTGAAGCTCTAGAACTTTCTCGAGCAATATGTTGCTCCTTGGGTGGAGTAGCAATTGATACAATTGTTTACTATCCTGTATGTCCATCAAGTATTCATGACTGGGAGGAGGTCACTAGAGGTTTGGCTCCCCAAAGCTTGAAAAAAGTTCCTGAGGAGAGGAAAGACTAGAATGTAATAGTCTAGGTCTTTCCAAGGCCCGTTGCACCTTTCCTCTTCTCATTTCTTTCAAGTACTTCTAATGGTGATTGTAACAGATACAATGCTCATTTGGAGCTCCTTCTTTTTACTTTATATATTTACTGCTTAAAGAGGTCTATTTGTGGTCTCATTTTTTTTATTTCCACATATATACGTCTTTGATGGATCATCACGTCACTTGCTTTGGTTCTGCTTTATATTGATGCTTAGCAATTTCGTATGTAGAGAGTGACTAAACTTGAACTTGTACAAGTAGGGAAAGATTGGTATCTTTCAAGGCCATAGTGAACTTCGTGAGGCTAGCATTTAGATAAGTCCCTGAGTCTTGAAGTAAATTATGAAACAGGGATTTGAGTAGGTCTCTAGATAGGCCGTCAGGACTAATTAGTGGGCTTATATAGCTTGGTAGGACTTAGGCATAGAATTTCTTTAGATAACAACCATTCAGAAGTCTTAGAAGTTGCCTACCTTTGAGATTAGGAGCTTATAACTTCCACCATTATGATCATCTTGAACTACATAAGGTCCTTCCTAGCTTTCTTGTAACCTTGTTAATTATCCTTGCTTCACAACATCTGACCTTTTGAGAACCATATCTCAAACTGCGAAATGCTTTTCTTTGACTTTTTTGTTGAAAAAGTTTGAAACTTGCTTCTTGTACCTTTTGTCAGATTCCATGGCTTTGTTTCTAGCTTCTTTTAGGAGATCTAGGTCTGAATTTCTTTTCCTCTCGTTTGAGATTGAATTGTATTCAATTAATCTCAAACATTGCATTCCTACCTCTACTGGTAGTACTGCTCCTGTACCAAATCATAAATTGTAAGGTGTTTCTCCAGTAGCTTTCTCAGGTGTAGTCCTATAAGACCAAGTATACTTGGAATTTCTTCTGACTACGAAGCTTCCAACCTTCATTCTTTAGCTCGGTTAGCCTTCTCTTGAGACCATCCAAAATTGTTCTGTTTGTGACCTTGGCATGTCCATTTTCTTGGGGATGAGCCACTGTAGTGATTATCTGCTCTATATTCAGATTTTCACAAAAGGTTTTGAAAGGGTCACCAACAAATTGCCTTCCATTATCTTAGATAAAATTTTGGAGCAAAAAATCTACACACAATGTTCATCCAGACAAAGGATTGTACTTTCGATGAAGAAATAACTACCATAAGCTCTGCTTCAACCCGTCTTGTGAAGTATTCTACAACTACTATCATTAATTGAACATCCCCACTCCTTTTGGAAGGGGTCAATATATGTTGATTCCCCATATGTCAAAAGGAATTAAAGTACTAGTAGACTGGTATCTTATTGGAGGTACATGTGACTTGTTTCCATGTAATTGGCAACTTGTGCAGTTTTGGATGACTTTCTCGATGCTTGAGACCATGGAAGGCCAATAGTAACTAGTACTCAATACCTTCTTTGCCACTATCTTGGCTCCTATGTGTGATACACATATTCCATTATGTACTTCTTCAATGACATACTTTGCTTCACCTTTGCTCAATCATTTGAGTAATGGCCATGTATATGACCTCCTGTATACTTCATCGTCTCCTATTAGGATATAACGAGGTGCCTATTTTCTAATTCAACGAGCTTTTTTTGGCTCTTCTAGGAGCTTGTCGTCCTTTAGGAATTTATAAATGGGGTATCTCTCGTCTGATTTGTCTTCCACGTTTATGTTCTCTTCTCGATCTATGCTTAGGAAATACAATTGTTCAATCAGGAGCACAACTTAGGTGTCTGCAAGCTCTCGGTAGACCTTAGATAGTGTATCAGCATCCGTATTTTGCTCTCTAGGGATTTGTTTAGTAAGGAAGTATTGGAGCCTGGATGTTATATCTCTTGTTTGGGATATTTAATCTTATTTTCCTCCTTAGCCTTATAGGTTCCGATGACCTAGCTGGCAATGACTTATGAATTAGTTTTTGGCTTGCAAAATTTGCACTTTTAAAACTCTTATGAGTCGTAGACCTGCTAAGAGAGCCTCATACTCGGATTCATTATTCGAGGTTGGGAAGTTATATTTCATGTAGTAATTGATTCTCATTCCCTCAGGGCTGATCAATAGAATTCTAGCACTTGAATTTTCTTTTTCGGTGGAGCAATTTGTGTACATGGTCCCCATATTAGTTTTGGGAGTTTCAGCGAGCTCTAGTGGAACTCTTGTACACTCTTCCACAAAGTCTGGGAGAGCTTGGGCCTTGATGGTTTTTCTTGGCTTGAAATCAATTTGGTACCCTGAGCGCTCGAGCGACCACATCATCGTAATACCTAATATCTTGGGTTTTGCCAATACTTGCTTTAATGGTAAATTTGTCAATAATCTGATCAGGTAAGCTTCAAAATAGGGCGTAAATTTCCTTGATGTAATGAAAATCAGGAATAGAAACTTTTCGAGGTCGGGATAACTAATTTTGGGACTCTGTAAGAGATGCCTTACATAATAAATAGGGAATTGAAAACCTAAGCTTTCTACTAGGATTATCGAGCATATAGCTTTCGCGGTTACAATGAGATACGTTGGAAGTTCTTCTCCGAGTCTTGGTGAAACAGGATGTGGAGGCTTTCCCAGGAATTCTTTCAGCTTCATGAATGTAGGTTGACAATGCTTTGACCACTGGAATCCATCCGGCTTTTTCAAAACATTGTAGAACGTCTCTACTTTGTCAACCATTTTGCTAATGAAGCGACTTAATGCTGCCATCTTCCCTGTTAAGCTTTGGACTTCTCTGATGTTACTGGGAGGTTCCATGTCCAGAAGTGCCTTTATCTTATCAGGATTGCATCAATACCTTGTTTAGATATCATAAAGCCTAAAACTTTTCCTGTTGAAACTCCAAAAGTGCATTTCTTAGGATTGAGTATCAGGTGAGCCGCTTTCAATGTTTGAAAAGTCTATCTAATATCTTTAGTAAAGTCATCTGAGGTCTTGGATTTGATTACAATGTCATCTACATAGACCTCAATGTTTCTTCGAAGCTATTTGTTGAGAACTTTATGCATAGTTCGCTGGAATTCTGCCCCTACATTCTACAAACTAAAAGGCATTTTGGTGTAGCAGTAAGATCCTACTTTAGTTATGAATGAGGTCTTTTCCATGTCCTCTAGTGCTATTGGGATTTGTTGGTATCCTTTGTAAGTGTCCAAGAAACAAGGCCATTGATATCCGATTGTAGAATCAACCATCTGGTCGATCCTCGGAAGTGGGTATGAGTCCTTCCGGCAATACTTATTAAATGTAGTGAAGTCTACACACATCCTCCATCTCCCTGCTTTCTTCGGCATGACCATTGGGTTGGAAAGCCATTCAAGGTACTGGACCTCCTTTAAGATTCCAGCATCAAGAAGAGCTTGGATTTCTTGAGCTATGACCTCATTTCTTGCCGAAGCAAAGGTCCTCTTATTTTGATTGACTAGTTTAACCCCCGGTCAAAGACCGACCTTGTGCTTTTCTATTTCTCTATGTATGCCTTCGAGTTCTGTAAGTCACTAGGCAAAGACATTTAAATACTCTTGGAGTGAATCAACCAATTTTTCTTTGATCTTAGAAGGTAATAACTCTCCTATCTTTATTCCTTTCTCTGGAAATTCAGTATTGAGAAAGACTTTTTCTCCCTTGCTAGTTGCTTGGATTTTGGATTTTTCATCATTCATTGGTATGTAGATAAAATCCACCATTGAGGTTACTTCTGAGGTCTCCACATCCAATTCAGCGAGGTAGCATTCTAAAGCTACATTCCAGTCACCTTCCAAGGTAATCTATTTGTTAGCGACCTGAATCCTCATGCAATTGTTTAATAAGAAGAGATTTTAGCCTTCAAGTCTATGACAACCTTTCTTCCTAGAATTGCATTGTATGTTCCTAATGCATATAGCACTAGTGAATCCATGATTTCTGTAACTTCTTTGCATTTACATAGACTATAGTTGAAACTCGCAAAATTCCTTCTGTTGGGATTTATGCCCAAAAAGGCTATCATTTTCTGAGAAAAAGTGTAACATACTATAATCTAAATAAGTAATTTTTTACATATTAGCATAACATGCAATAAGGTCCAAATTGATTTAAATAGGTGA
>JAOXNR010054292.1:0-12796 GCA_028571225.1 Parsonsia alboflavescens | reverse complement strand
TAATATAAATAAATAAATAAATATATATATATATATATATATATATATATATATATATAATCTATTTTTAAGAATGAGATGTTCAATTTTGAACAAACTAAAATAGAGATATAGACACCTAATTTCAGCCGGAAGGAGTAATTCGTTAGTGTTCTAGATCTTTTAATATACTAATAAGAAATTTACATATATGTCATAAAAGATCAACTTCTCAAAGTTTACTTTATTTTTCTAGATTTAATTATAAAATATATCTATAAAAATAAATAAATAATTCATATGTAAAATTTTTATTATTACGTCTGAACGTGTTATACGAAAAGTATATTAAATGATTTAAAACCTATTTTAGATATGTGATAATTGTATTATGGGATCCATAACATGTGTGAAACTATGACGTATTTTTAAATAGTTTGAATATTTTTAAAAAGCTTCATATTAAATTTTAAATACAAATTTAATTTGCACAAACAACTTGCCCAAACACTCTTTAGCTTGAAACCTTGGATAGCGGTGTTCCTTGTAGCTTGGTTTAAGTCTGGAGTCGAATTAAAACCCTAAGTCCCTTAATCAAGTGACGTACATTTAGAGTTTTGAATTATGTATATATACAGATATATATTGCATAGAGCATTTAGATTCAGATTTGGTCCAAATCTTTCCTACAAAGTCTAAGTTTTATACGGATTTAAGGATAAAGTTTAACCCCAAAGACTTTTTCAATGTAGCTCCTGAAAGATAATCGAACTTATTAAACTATTAAGAATTAAAAAGTTACTTATCACTTACCGCAAAGTTTTAGAGTAAAGTTTTAATTAATTTGATGTGTCTATTTTAGATAGAGCTTAGAAACTAAAACATGAGTAGGAAATTCATTTTGGGATCACATCATATATGTTTTCTTTTGGGAGGCTGGCTACCAAATTAATTTAAAATTTTTTATTTTGATTTTTTTTTTCTACTTCCGTTTCCTCCGTTGGGAAGTGAAAAGAATAGACAAGTCATCCTCCACTTCTCTTTCGAGACTTATTTGTGAAAGGTTTTGATATGAATGTGGTATTTTAGTCGAAAAGCTATTAGTGATAGAGTCACGCCTAGGATATTAAGAGGGGTACCTATTTGATAATATATATTTTCTAATTAAATAAGTATTTTATTAAGATGGTTTTACAAGATTTCTTTTTTGCTATTTGAGATCGGAAAGAAGTTATATATCTATTTGAATTATTTTGAATTACTTTGTACATTATTGAAAATTTATTTTTAGAGTAAAAAACGTTAGTTGATTCTAAACTTTCATTAATTTTGATTTTTACCCTCCAACTATTTTGTTATCAATTCTTATCTTACAACTAATACAACTTATCGAAAGTTGTCCATCAATTTTTTTTTTTTTTCCTTTTCAAGAGAACAAGGGTAGATTGAAACATTTATATATATAAATTTTTTTTTTTTTTTTATGTTCAATCTAGATAAAGGGTTGGAGGGGGCATGATCATGGAAGGCTTTGGATGAGATAATAAAAGAAGGTTTGTTGTGTTTGGGGGTTGGGTCAACAGGGACCACCACTACGAACGATTGTTTTGTGTGGGATGTTTGGAAGGTGAGAGGGCAGATCTGGGGATGAGGAAGGTAGAAGTAGAGCTATGGAGGCTGGATGGGATATGACTAGTGGGTTTCATAATTTGAGTTGTAGGGTGCAATAAATCTAGGAGGAGGCAATTGACGACAAGGGTTGGGCTATAGATTTTTTATGACGACGAGGGTTGAGCGATGGATTGGCAAGTTTGAGAAGGTGCCAACAAATGGAGGATGAAAACCACAAGTCTTGATGGGAAGATCTGCTCATATTTGGTGGGATGAGTGGACAAATCCAGTCATTGCGATGACCTATATCTCCAATCCACATATTTTTGTGATCACATCCATTCAACCCATGGCTATTTCTTTCAAACCTCTAAGCTGCTTTCCTCCGTCAACCTAACAACTAACATTGTGGTGGTGGCTGATCCCAACTCTTCACAACCCCTTGCACTGCATAATAATGTATCAAAATCTTCTCATGATTTGAATCCCTAAATCTAGCTTGAATTTGACGAAGAGTGAAAGGAGGCAAAAAAGAGAAAGAGTGAATAGAGGAGAGACATGGTGCCATCAGTTGAGAAAGCCGAAAGGATGAAAAGCCCTTGAAAAAGTGAGTGTTACGAGGGTGATTTCAATCTTGGATTAACATTCAAAATGAAAAAAAGGGTAACTTTGGATAAATTGTATTAGTTGGAGGACCAAAACCAAAATTTGTAAAAGTTTAGGATCAAAGGATGCTTTTTACCCTTATTTTCAAGTGACTCTTTTTCTTTTTAAAAATTTATTCATATCCTACAAAATAAACGAAAATTATTTATTTCAATGTGAAAAACAAGAAAATAATTCAAAAAATTATAATCAAAATCACATAAGTTTTAAATCATAATAATTTATAATTTTAAATAAAAATTTATCAAATAAGTAATGAGATAGTAAAACTTATCTTACTGACTAATCTTGAGACACAAAATGCACTTTATTCATGATTTTGAGACTGATGAAAGAAAAAAAAATTACTCACATATAACTTTTTTATCTATAATTTGATTGAATAAAAATAAACTGCATACAGCTTCTTCGTTAAATATAATAATATTTGAGTGAAAATTTCTTTTTATTTAAGATTTTATAAAAAATAAATAAATTATTGATTTTTGTATTATATTTAAAAAGAATACACGAATTAAGCATTCAAAATATTTTAGATTGAACAAAAGATATTAATGAATTAAAATTATATTAATATATCTTTTTTTCTTTTCTTTTCGACGGTGGGCTCACCGTTTCGTGCATCCGCCCATGCCATCAAAGTTCAATTTGACGTCCCATCTTATTGGTTTGGCTATATTTGCTAAGCGCATTCAATGCGCGCTTCAACCGTTACCGTAACGGAATTCTTATTCCGCTTGATTGGCTGTATGAGCGCTGTAGCAACAATTCCGTTACAGTAACGGTTGGAGCGCGCAGCACGCCTTAGCAAAACCGTTGGTTTGGCATTCCACATTTGTATTGTGTTGGAGATGTGACCGAAAGACTTAAATCTAAGGAGCATGGAGGAGGATGCAGATCAGGGTGACGAACTGCATGACTGCTGCTCAAGGGGGTCTCATGTCCCGGTTAGCCACAATTTTAAGTATATTAAGAATATTTAATTAATTGCAATTACATTATGACTAAAATATTTCTCCTTTCATCGAAAATTAAATATCTCATTTTAATCTCGTAACTAATCCATTTTATTTTTTTTGTAGAATTAATACTTCCTTCTTTTACATCAAACAAGTTTTTTTTACAATTATATTTTTACATAATAAATAAAATAAAATATTTCGTATAAAGTAAAATTGATATTACTTTAGTTTGAAATTAAATAATTCTATTTTTATTTTCAGATGCCCGTAATTGAATGACTCATTTCTATAAATTAATAATAAAAATTAAAACAAAATTAATAGTATTATATTAAAAATGTATTGAATTAAATTATTTTTAATAAAAATTTGTCATAATCAAAATAAATATTCAATTTGAAACTTAAGAAGTATAAAAGATGATTACAAAATAATTTATGTTATTTTATATTATTTTGGGATAGATAGAGGAGTAATTGATATGACTAACTCCGTAGATGGCTCATCAGAAAATTCTCATATAAAATGGTTCGTATCTCATATATAGATTCCATTACTTACGTTGAACTATATGATAATAATTATTTAAAAGATATATATACTTTCTAATTGAACTTACTTATAATATTTCTTTCGAATTTTTTTTCTATTTGCTTGGATTGATATGAAAGGCAAAGGAGGAACATGAACCAATTCCGTATCAAAATTTTCCATAAACTAAAGCAGTGTGGTGCGAAGCTGAAGCTGCTTAAAGAGTGCCTTTAATTTTTAATCAAAATATCATTATTCATGGATTTTAAAGTTAAAGATATGTACACTTTGTGCAGAACTTTTGAATGACTTGATATAGGAACAAATTCTTAACAAAAATTTTCTAAATATTTAAAGCAATTGATTACGTTGTCGTCACTACAAGTTTTCCGAGAGCTTGGTCAGACAGCATTTTAGTTTTCGCCGACTTTTTTGACGTTTTATCACCAATGATTGGTCAGAGGATGGAAGGTTTCTTGAATACGAAGCAGCAGCTTTCTTTCCTGAACTCTTATTTTTGCATGCATCATCGGTGCATAGTCATACTTTTTACTTTTCAGAGGATTTTGGTGGCGAAAACTGAACAAATTTAAGAAAAACAGAAAACACAGGCTGCCTTCCATCGTCTTTCTTCCTTATCTGTTTTCCTTCTGCTTTTATTTTCCTCACGTCGACACCTTGACGGACGACAGATATAGAATAATCACTCTATTCCTATTTATTATTTATATAATTTATATTTAGAATTATTATTAAAAAATACATTATATAATTTAATATTTAAGTTTAGTATTTGTTTATTATTAACAGTATATTTATATTAAATATATAATAAATTATATATTATATAATATTTAAGCTACAGTGCTCATACAACCAACTAAACGGAGCAAAAATTTTCATAAGTCATCCGATAATTTAAATATATAAATCCGATAATTTAAATATATAAAGTAATCGGTTCAGTTTTCATAAGTCACATCCAACAACCAAACTTATTTAATAACTTGAAAGAAAAAAAAAATCCAGCCCATCTGATTAAACAACTTGATATAATCGATTTTTTCTAGATTAGATTGAATCGGTTCGATTTAAGTTGGATTGGTTTGAATTTGAACACCCCCTATAATTAGGAATGGAGGGAGTACAATTTTTTGAAGGCAAAAGTAGAATTATACAGTGAGTGTATTTGGATCGAGGTTCAACTTTTAAAAAGGTAAAAGTAGTTCAAAATTTAAATAATTGTTGGATTTGGAAAAGTTATAGAATGTTTTTGGACTGATTCTATAATTAAAAATTTTAAAAGTTTAAGTTACAAAAATAACCCTAAAAATATATTATATTTTCGAAGAATCCAAATTATTGGAAATCCACATTCAATGAAAAGTATCGTCGTTGGAAGAAGAAAGAAAACACCTCTCCAAATACGCTGTCCCTGTTGCTCGGAGAAAAGTGGGCCCAAAAAAGACCCTCGAAGCGCTAGGGAGCAACCCCTTGACCAGAGGTTGGAGGAGTTTGAAGAAGCGAGAACTGTCAACAAAAACAATTGGGAGAAAGATTACAGAACTCTAGCAGATTTTGGATTCTACTTGTCCATCACAGACAATCCCCCTTGCCACTGCTGTAAATTGGTTCTCCTTGCTTCTATCGATTTGCGCAGTTTTTCATCAACCAGAAGAAAAAAAAGAAAAAGAAAAAAAAAAGGGATTAATCTTTTTTCACTGTACCAATTTATTGTCAATCATAACCCATTCCAAAAATCACTGCTTTTGGATTTATTCATGAAATCGAACTCAAACTGATGAAGATGGAATTTACTTAAAAGAAAATGTGAAAAGTTTACAAGAGGAAGAAAATGAATCGTGAACACCACGGCAAGGTAGAGGAAAACGAGACACAGGAAATAAGCCGAGACCATTGACGATAGAAATAATATTAAAATAAGAAAGAGAAAGATTCAGAATTAGAAATTACTTTGGAGGAGTTTTGAAGTTTTGAGTTACATTTTGTGTAGTTTGACCAAATTATCTTTAACCCAATTCTCAAGTTTTAAGGTTTAAAACATGGAAACATGCTGTCCAAATAGGCCCACTAACCACATATTTTTTGATTTTATGGAATTCTAAATATATATATTATTGGGGCAAATGCCCCAACAACCTCACACGTGCAATCGTCATTGGTTACATCACCCAACGCGTGCTCGCATCTGTCGCTGTATGATCTTCCTCGACTCCTTTCCCCTTCTTTCTCTCCAGCATTTTTATTGTACCATCTTTAGTGGCACTTCATCTTCCATCTCTGTTGCTGGACGGCGACGGTCCTCTCTAAGAACTTGTCTGAAGGGAATCAAGAATGTGTATAGAAATCCTATTTCTTCTCAGACTGAATGTGCTAAAAGTTAAAGATTTCTTTTTTTATCTCCCAAAAATTAAAGAGAAAAAATTTTTTTTTTTAGAAAAAGAGACGTTAAAGTTGACTAAACTAAAAGAATCCCTTCAATGATTTCCTTGTAGATGAAATGACAAATCATAAATTTAGAATTCAAATTTCACCAATATCATCTTTTTTTATATTGCTTATGAGTCGATGTTTAGGAATTTGATTAATATTTCATAACATATAGATATCACTTGTAAATAAAAGATTATTTATATCAAAATCAGTATGAAATAATATATAAAAAATATTACAATAATTTTATTTTAAAAAAAAAAACAATTTTAGTTTGGACAAATAGCTTGTCGCTTAGTTTGACTTTTCGGCCAAGAATCAAGATTCAAATTTACATCCCGTTTGATTACTCAGAATAACAGTCAGAAAAGAAGGAAGACTAAAAACAAAAGACCACTATAAATATGAATCAGTAGTAGCCTTTTGGTTGTTAAAGTAAGTACTCCTAGAAATTCTTGGCATGTCATTTCTCGTCCCTCCGGCTCCAATAAACAGGAAAATGGATGCCCATTCCTACACTTCTCTTCATGTTTTCTTGGTCTCTTTTCCTGGACAAGGACATTTCAATCCTATGCTCAGACTTGGTAAACTCCTTGCTTCGAGGGGGCTGCTAACTACCTTATCTGCGCCTGAAATCATCGGCAAAGACATTAAAAAATCAAACAATATTGTTGAGGATGAACTCATCCCAGTCGGTGCCGGTTTCATCAGGTTTGAGTTCTTCGATGATGAATGGGAATCCAAGGAATCTGGAGCCTTACAACTCGATCAATACATGAAACATCTGGAGATAATAGGCAAGCAGAAACTCCCACAAATGATCAAGAAACACCAGGAACAGGGTCGCCCGGTTTCTTGTTTAATTGGCAATCCTTTCCTTCCCTGGGTTTCTGATGTTGCCGAGATCCTAAATATCCCGAGTGCCACTCTTTGGGTACAGTCTTGTGCCAGCTTCTCTTGTTATTTTCACCATAACCAAAGGCTGCTGCCTTTCCCCAGCGAAGCAGAGCCCCAAATCGATGTTCAACTGCCAGGTATGCCTCTGTTGAAATATGATGAGGTTCCAAGTTTCTTACACACAACATCTCCCTACCATTTCATAGGTAGGGCCATCCTGGGTCAGTTCAAGAACTTGTCCAAGAATTTCTGCGTGTTGATGGACACGTTTCAGGAACTTGAGCCGGAGGAAATTGAATCAGTGTATAAGCTCTGTTCCGTTAAGCCTATAGGACCTTTATTTATGGCCTCTAAAGATTCTAACTCATCCATCAGCGGGGATATAATCAAGGCTGATGATTGCAAAGAGTGGCTAGACTCAAAATCCCCGGCCTCCGTCGTTTACATCTCCTTTGGCAGCGTTGTGTTCCTGAAGCAAGAGCAAGTCACCGAGATAGCATACGGGCTTTTGAACTCAGAAGTTTCATTCTTATGGGTCGTCAGGCCACCGAATAAATCATCCGGGCTGCAGCCACACGTTTTCCCGGAAGAATTCTTGGAAAAGGTTGGAGATAAGGGCAAGGTTGTGCAATGGAGTCCACAGGAACAAGTCTTGGCCCATCCATCGATTGCCTGCTTTGTGACACATTGCGGTTGGAACTCAACCCTGGAGGCCCTAGCCAGTGGGGTTCCGGTGGTGGCTTTCCCTCAATGGGGTGATCAAGTAACGGATGCAAAATACTTGGTCGATGTTTTCAAAGTTGGTGTTAGAATGTGCAGGGGTGAAGCTGAGAACATAATTATTCCGAGAGAGGAAGTTGAAAATTGTTTGCGTGAGGCAACAAATGGACCGAAGGCACAGGAGATTAGAGAGAATGCTTTCAAGTGGAAGAAGAAGGCGGAGGAAGCGGTGGCGGAGGGTGGTTCCTCCGACCGGGATATCCTAGACTTCCTAGACGAGGTCACCAAGAGGAACCCCGTCAGCCATTAAATTAAATATGCGTCCAGTCCAATAAGCAAGTGAAGCAAGTGAACTTTCTTCTCATCCGTAGGTATATTTTATTGTTCTGATCTCCACAAAATACTATTTACTAATAATAATCTATAACTTGTATTAGGTGCACAACATCTTTTACAATTTCTTTTACAGTTTAACAATTAACTTTAACGGTTAAATACTTAATATTGCATTTCATATAAAATAATACACAATTAAGTTTTTAATAGATAACGTTAATTACCAATATCTGATTTTTTTAAAAAAATAAAAATAGAATCTTTAATAAAAAAAATTATTGTTTTTAAATATATTTTATATATTATACCCTAAAAAATAAATTAAACCCCGTGGATGTTGGATCAAATTTATTATTATTATTTAAAAAAAAAAAGGTAACGTTACTGTTAAAAACTTATCATTGCACTGTCTATAGAGTGCATTCATTCTCATACATATAAATATATATATATATATATATATATATATATTGGACATGCAATAAATATATCCCGGTTAAAAAGTGTTAGATTATTATTATTATTTTAGCATTTGGGCAGTTTGATTTTTACATGAAAATGCTTAACTAATTTAATTTTTTAAAAATTTTATATAAAAATATTTTGATTTAATTCTTAAAAATTAAGTAAATTAAATAAATTATATTAGCTTTTACCCAATGACTGATAATAATATTTTCAATTAAATGAATATTTATCTATAAATTCAATTTTTAATTGTCTTCTATCTAAAAATAAGTAAATTTAATACTAAAGGGGCTATTAAAAAACTCTTCAAGTTCATAAATATATAAATACAATGGTAATTTTTTATAATAAAAATAATAAATCATAAGGATTCATTGATTTTATATAAATATATATATAATATTTTTTTCTTGGTACAAAAAAAAAACATTTAAATACCATTTAAGTTTCTAAGAAAAAATTTCATTCAACTTATTTTAAAAAATTAGTGATAACATATTATTAAATAATATTAAATATTAATGACTATGAATATAATTAATTGAATTTTTATGAATTGTTTTAAAAATTACACATAAGTATTCTTAAATTTTTAATTTCAAAAAGATATTAATTTGAAAGGATATTAAGTGATACATGACTTCCCATGCTTTTGTCATAGTTATAAATAATAATAAAGCTTAATTGGAATTATGCCCTAAATTTTAGTTTAGATTTTAGATTTCTTTAAATTATAAATATTAATGTGTAGTTTTGAAGATAATTTTAAATACAATTTAGTATTAAAGAAAAGTATTAAACGAAAATGATGGTTTTAATTATGATAGTTAATAAGGAAATAAAAAGGGTAATATTTGTAGAAGAAAAAATAAATATATACTCCTTCCATTCGGAAATGAATGTTCCATATTTCATTTTGTTTTGTTCGGAATTGAATGTCTCATTTCCTAAAGTAATAAAAAATTTATTACAAAAATTGTTGATGGAATGTGTTAATGAACTCAATTAAATGTTTTTATTAAAATATATGCAAATCAAACTGGAATATTCAATTCTAGACGGAGAGAATATATAATTTTGGAACAGGTAGGATTAGTACATTGATGTTTTCAAGTGTAATTTAGGATAATAATGTAATTATTTTTTGTATAGGTATCTATTTTAAAATATAAATAATTTAGATTTTAAAATTTATCTTTGTCATTTAAGTCCCTTGAGAAAATATATAAGCTTTTTCTTCATATGATCTGCAATGATTCCGTGCACGTAGTTGCGCGGAGTTATGTGGATCGGACGGAAATAGTTGTAAATCCTTTTGCTTTTGTTTTATGAATACCAATTGAGAAAAGCAATTAAGCACGTTGCTTACGCAAGTCCTATGGTACTTGAATTTTTTTTTTTTTTTTTTTGGATATTGATCGAATACAAAATTAATTCCGAAATATAAGCGGGTGTTCCGTATATCCTGCAACTACAATATACTCCATCTATTTCATAATGTTTGCATTTTTTTAAAAAAAAATTTAATGGTTCATGTCAGACTTTTACACGTATTCTGATTGTTCCGCTAATATCTATAACTTATTAATGTTAGAATATGAAGGAAGATCGAATCAAACTTATGGCTAGCAACATGCAAGTTATACCTTCAAACTATTCAGTTATACCTTTGGATGCCATAATGTTTGCACTTAAGAAGAAAATATTGATTTCAAAATACTCACCACTTAAAGTGGAAATTGGTGTCAATAATAAGGAGCAAAATTGTTTAAAAAGTGTGTTATTACTATTGCCTTAACTAAAAGAAATTACATTTTAAATGAATAAGTTATTTAGCAATTATCAATGTATTATTACGAAGTTTGTTTTTTTCCATTTAGATTCTCCATTGATATACTTATTTATTTATTTTAAAAAAAGAAAAGTGCAGTTATCATGTAGAGAGAAAATGCGTTTTTTTTTTTTTTACACAATTTAACTATATTAAAGGCTTCTTAATCCACATGAAATGATTGTTAATACCTTATATTGTAAAACAGAGATAGCATAAAATAGATTATAAAGTTAAAATGATAAGATGGAAGCCGGGATTTTTTTTTAGCAATATGCAAATTAATTTATTCGCGGTTAATATTTGCAACTTATTAAGAACTTATTGTTGGAGAACTTGTTTGGTAAGATAAGAATGAGAGACATTGGAGGATAACGGGAAATAAATTGTCTATTAAATAATATATTTATTTTGTTTCGGGGTGGGTGCGTCGAGAGGAGTTAAAGAAGTCCAGGTGAACGAATAAAGTAACAATCTTCTATTTAAGTTATGACTGCAATTTTAAAAATTAAAATACTACTCTGAGTCATTTTTCAACTGATTTGAGTACAATAAAAAAAAAATTATAAAAAAATTGGACGAGTGAACCGTCACATTGCTAGCAAAATGGCAAGACGTGCCATTAACAGATCTACTCGGATTCCCGAAAAAGTTGAAAAGGACAGTCGACACATAATACCACTAATGCAAACCGCCGGGACGTAAACAAGGCCCATACAGGGTACACAGTAACAAAACGACGAAGCATTTCAATTCAGGCCCAACAGCCCAAGAGTTAATACACAGGAATTCCAATTAAAAAACAAACAGACGCCAACCAAATATGTCCAAAACTTTGCCGCTGCCGCTACGTCAATTCTGATCAAGGAATTCAATTCATGCACAAAAATAAACGCACTCGCGATACGAACCAAACGAGCGCTATCCCGTCGGCTGTCATTAATCGCCAATTATGGCGTGCACAGATGACAGGTTATTTACACTCGATCATTAAGGCTTACCCGGGTTTAAATGAATTTGGAGGATTCGGATCTTTTAATTCAACTTTTATATATTTTTTAAATCATCAATTAAAATGGAACATTTAGTGAATCCACTTCGTTAATTCACAATTACACTGGTCAAGATAAATAATTAAAGAAAAAAGATAATAGAAGAGTTATGATTTAAAAAAGATTTAGATCTCATATTATATAATTGTATACATTCCCTATTACACCATTAAAAATTTAACAAGTGTCCTTAAAATAATAAGTTCTCCTAAGGCTTAGTTTATATTTTTAAGTTTTAATATATAAAATATATTAAAATATAATAATTAAATACTATGGATAAGATTTTTATTTTATTAGGATAAGAGATAGTGACACATAAATGTGTAACGAGAGATCCTAACCCTTCAAAAATTAAAAATAACTAAACACAATGAATTAAAGATTTGAATAAACATCACCATGTGCTCTTGTATTTAGTTATTTTTATTTTTTGAATCATAATTCTTTTATTATTCTTCTCTTCTCTCTCTCTCTTTTTTTGTTATTATTTAGTATAATCGAGATAGTTGTGAGTTAAGGAAGTAAATTCACTAAATAGACATACGTTTCATTTCAAATTGGTGGTTTAGAGAATGTTATAGAGAATGAATTAGAAGATTTGGATCCGAATTGGGATCCTTATAGGATGGATCTAGCTTTTAGCAAAATAGTAGGTGCATGCTTCAGTTTGATCCGAACACCATTTATGAAAGAAAGAAATAAATAAAATTTACTCCCTTGTTCCAACCATTTTAAGAAAATATTACTTCTGTATGTTGTCATATATAGTAGGATAAGAACTTACGCAAAACAGGGGAAATCATCAATAATAGTTGTGTAAAATAAAAAATAACATAATTAAAAATATAATTAAAATGGCAATTTAACGTGTCACCCATCATTTAGTCAAATTAATCTCTTTTCTAAAATTAAAAATTTAAAAATAAAAAATTCAATTACTTTTTAGAAAAAAAATGAATTAATTAAATTCATATTAGTTAATATAGTTATTTCTAAATTCCATATGACGGTTTATTTTATATATAAAATTCACAAAAATTGTATTGTATTATGTGTCATGCTACTTTTTCGTGTATTATATTTTAAAATGTTAATAATATGTTATCATTAATTTGTAAGTTTTTTTTTAAAGAAAAATAAATGGTATCTAAATGAATATTTTTTACAATAAAAATTATTATTATCACTTTGAATTATTCCAATATATACTAAAACTAAAAACAAAAAATGTAACTAAAAAAATAAATCAATGTGTTAACTATCCAAATTATCATATTTTTTAAAAA
>JAOXNR010054291.1:0-12800 GCA_028571225.1 Parsonsia alboflavescens | reverse complement strand
CATAGAAATTGACCTACGGATTGTTTCTTGTTAACAACTTTCTCATCTTTATTCTCTCCTTTTTAATTAGTTTTTTTAAACATCTTTGTTTAACCTTATTTTTACAAACTCTTTTAAAGATTCCCCCCTTTTGTTACTTATTAATTGGTTTTATTTAAACTGAGACTCAATTCCTTGTGGGTTCGACCCTACTTGCCCTAACTGCATTAGTTTTGGTAGATAGGTTTAATTTGTTCATGTTATGACCCGCGGTCAATTATTCAGTTTATGAGGTTGAGTTCTATGCTATTGTTCAAGCACTTCAGCACTGGCGTCATTACCTCATTCAAAAGGAGTTTGTGCTCCATTCGGACCATCAAGCTTTGAAGTTTCTTCAGGGACAACACAAACTTCATGACTGACATGCCAAGTGGATAACTAGACTGCTAGAATTTACTTTCACCCTCAAGCATAAGTCGAGTGTTATGAATAAAGTTGCTGATGCTTTGAGTAGATGTCATTCCTTGCTAAATATGATGAAGATTGTCACTTAAGGGTTCGATAGTGCGAGATGTGGAGTAGCAACTACGGAGCGATTTCATGCTCCATGATGGGTATCTTTTCCGAGGTAATTGCTTGTGCAAACCTGATACATCATTACACCATTTAATTGTCTAGGAATTGCATGCTCAAGGTCACTTCGGCAAGGATAAAACTGCAGGCCTGATTAAGGAACGATTCTATTAGCCTAGTATTGACAAAAGTGACGAGATGCAGAATTTGCCAAGTATCAAAAGGGAACAGCAGCAATCAAGGGTTACATACTCCATTGCCTATTCCAGACGAGCTTTGGATGGATGTGAAAATGGATTTTGTATTGGGATTGTAGCGGACACAGCGGGGATTTGACTGCATATTACTTGTGGTCATTTGTTTCAGTAAAATGGCAGTGTTTATGGCTTGTAAATCGACTATGGATGCTAGCAGGATAGTTGATTTATGTTTTGGAGAGGTAGTCAGACGAGTTGGCCTACCCAGGATCATTTTGTCTGACAGGGACACTAAGTACATGAGCTATTTCTGGCAAGAACTTTGGAAGATATTGGAGACGACATTGAAGTTCAGTAGTCCCTATCATCCTCAGACGGATGGGCAGACCGAAGTGGGAAATCAAATGTTAGGAAATACGCTCTAGGAGCAGGTCAAGATATTCGGCACTTGGGATTCTCTTCTTCCCAAGATTGAGTTTGAATTCAGTTGCTCGGCTAATCGGTCTACTCAGTATTCGCCATTTCAGATTGTGTACGGCAGGAATCCAAGAACTCCGATTGATCTTGCAATACCGAGTTCCGGTACTGTTTCCAAGTAACTTGAAAAGCGGCTGGTTGATTTGCAGAATGTTCATGTGACCCTAAAGTCCAAGTTGGAACGAGCCTATGCTAGTTACAAAGAATATGCAGATCAAACTCGTCGGGATGTGAAATTTGAGGTTGGAGATCTTGTGTGGGTGATGTTAACCAAGGAATGGTTCCCGTTGGGCACGTATCATAAGTTTAAAGACCAGAAGATCGACCCTTGTCAGATTTTGGAAAAGTTGGGAGCTAATGCTTATAGGCTCAAGCTACCAAATGATCTTAGTATTTCTAACGGTTTTCAATGTGCAACATTTGTCTCGTTTCCATGGAGACAATTCGAGTTTGGGGACAAAATCTTCGAAAGAGGGGGAGCCTGACGCAGAGTCGGTTAAGCAGAAGGACCAAGCGGAACAGGGGCCAGTTACACCAGCCAAGCCTACGACAGGTAGTCTATGTAGGTCCAAGGGACTACAAGGAATACGGGCCTGATCGCCCTGTTTGATGATGTCGGACACGATGCCTGAGGCAACTAGCTCGAGCTCGGATTAGGCTCAAATTTGACTGGGTGACCAAGAATGGCCCAAAGAACAATAGCCATTGCTATGAAATGATGCAGGGCCTTTTTCGGCCATCTGGAGTCGTCTTGATGGACTTTCGAGCATTTTTGTGTTTTTAGTAGCATTTTTGTAATTTTTTGTTTTGAGGGGTATTTTTTTGTAATTTCAATATTTTTTTCCGAATAAATTTAGTTTATTTTTCCGAATACGTTTAGGTTTAATTAGGTTATTTAAGGACGATTTTTCTTTTGAAGGGGCTGCTTTTGTTGTTTTGACAATATTCAATAAGATTTGTCTTTCCGAGTTTTTGCAAGAACATTGTCATTTTGTTCCTGAATTTCTTTTCCTGTGACAACTTTCGAGTGAAGTTTATCACAGGGAAGATTTAGTAGCTGTCCATAATTCCATTTGTGTTAGGATACATCATCAGAATTTTTTTCATAAAAGTGTACCTTTCTAAAAGATGTTTTTTTAGCAAGTTGTTGCTCAATGTATTTTTGAGCAAACTTCAATTTTTGCTTAACAAATTTTTGTTCCTCTATAAGTGATTGTATGGAATGTTGCAACTTCAGTCTTTCTTTGTGAAATTTCACCTTAGTGTCGAAGTAATTGTGCATTGTAGTTCACAATCAATTGGTGTTTTCCTGTGACTTTGGAATATTCTTCATAAAGATTGAGATAGGCATTATGCAAGTCTTCATTTGTTGAGGATAGATTGTGCATAGTCTCATATTTTGAATTCTTTCATATTTTTGACACTTTGGAATCAGCATTCTTGTATTTCTTCTTGATTTCACCTTTTGAATTATCACTTTTGCTTAATCTTCGATTGCTGGTGTTTTTCTTCAAGTAAGGTTTGAAGTATTTGGTTAGCATTGCGATCTGATTAGCATGTCAACTTTTGAATCAGCAATAACAATTGCAACTTTAGCAAATAATGCAACTCCTTTGCCTTTCTTCTTTTTAGTAATGTGCATCATCTCATAGGTTTGGAGTGACCATGTAAGTTCATCGAGTTTGATGGCTTTGATGTATTTAGATTCTTCTATTGCAGTGACTTTGGCTTTGAAAGATTTTGGTAGAGATCTCAAAATCTTTTTCATGATCTTTAGTTCATCCCATGGTTCGCCGAGTTAATATGACTAATGTTTCTTCAGTTTACTGGTGGATGATGCAATTATTTCATCATCCTTCATTTTGAGTTCTTCAAATTTGCCAGTCAGTTGTTACAACTTTAAAGATTCAACAGAACTGGATCCTTCATGAACAACCTACAAAATATCATATGCTTCTTTTGCAATTCTAGAAGTAGAAATATGTCTGAATTGTTCAGCATGTAATGCACTGAAAATTGCATTTTGTGCACAAGTGTTGAACCATGTACATCTTCATTTCAAATTCAGTCCTTTGCTCTTCAATCTTTTGAGGAACTGTACCATCTGTAGCAGTTTCAGTTAGTATTGTCTAGCCTTGTTTGATTAATGCCCAGACAAGTTCATCTTGAGCACTGACATTGACCTCCATTCTTGTTTTCTAGTATGAGTAATTTGCATATGTGAGAAATGGTGTCTTTGATGAAGTGCTGGGCTTTGAACTCATAGTATCTAACTCTCAGTGATCTACATTTGATGTGTGTAAAACATTTTGTTGTGAACCTGCTCTACCACTGCTTGAATGCTAGAGGGAAGTTAGATGCCATTATGAGTTGTAACTCTTAACACTGTTACAAGTTTAGTTAAGATTGTAATGAGTTAGATAAAAAGTAAAATAGTGCGGAAATAGAAAAAAGTACTTAAAAACTCAACGTTTGTTAACCTAGTTCCGCTATGCCTACATTAGTTGTCCCTTACCCAACTTAATCTCCACCATGAATCTAATAACAGTTTTGCAATGACATTTTACAAATCTTGATTCAATTGTTGTGAATTCAATCAATAGCTTCTTAATTACAAGTCCCCTTGCAATTCTTCAATCTTAGAATCCCTCCAATATAGATCCTCCCGATTTGGACAAAGATCTTTCTCCCAAAGAACTTGTTGTTGGCTTGATAAAGATCTCCTTGTCTCAAAGGATACTTTGATGAAATATGGTGATGTTTCTCGGATATGTCTTTCAAGAATTTGATCTTAGATGAGTGTGATGACCAGCAGTCATGTGAGATTAATTCTTAGAGTTGGGGTATATTTCATTGTTGCTTGAGTATATTTTTGGGATTTATGCCCAAAAAGGCTATCATTTTTTGAGATAAAGTGTAAAAGGCTATAATGTTAATAAGTAATTTTATACATATTAGCATGAAATGCAATAAGGTCCAAATTGATTTAATTAGGTGATCTGTGTGTTGGCACATTCAGCATAGTAAGGTACGGATCACTGGAAGTTTAAATCATAAGGAATTAGTTCTTGGCCGATTAATGGAATTGGGCATTCCATTGAACAAAGGTCATAACACATTAGTCTCCTTTAAGTAGGATGACTTACCTTTAGTCATTGGGTACCGTTCCTGAACTATGTGTTAGCTTATTTTGTATGTGTAGAATAGGACCATTCAGTGATTGTACTCTAAAGGTACTATCAAAGAAGAGAGAACTAATATCACTGTTGCTATTGCATGGACAAGTCCCCATGACATGAGTATGGATTGGTGGTCTAGCGAAGCTAGTTCCCTGTACTTTGATATGCTATGGGTGAGATCACGTTATGGAGATCAATAGCCTTGTATGTTAGGTACTTGGAGTTAGTTAGTTAAGACAGACTCATATAATAGGGTCTCTATGCCATTTCATTTATGAGATGTGTTAATCACCCCTTATGTGTTGTTCTTAGTTGGATCACTGAACCCAAGTCTTCGGTAGTATAACTGTTATTGTACTGAATATTCTTCTAGTGAGTATTCATTATGATTCATTGGTAATAGAAGTAGATACCTAAGGATGGTAGATGCTATTGAGCTCAATAGTGGCCGTTACATAGAAGGGTAAATGTGTCATTACATCTATAGGTCAAACAGTAAGGGTTGAGATTTATCTCAACAAGCCTTTTATTTTTACAACAATGTATCATGGAGTACATCATCTTCTTTTGGTGATAATAGAAGGTGTTTTGAATGACTAAGTCAATTACTATTATGTAGTAAGGGTATTTTAGTCATTTTATAGAGCCATGAATATTATGTCTTAAGGTCCCTAATGTCGCCCTATTGAGCATGAATGATTTTATGTCATTCTTAAATAGGAGATTTTAGAATGAATTAATTTTATTCTTGATAGAATTAATAATTATTTGAGGATTTAATTAATTATTGAAATTAACTATTTTGTTTTGAATAAAATTAATTAGTTATTTTATTTAGTCTTATAATTAATTTGGACTTAAGTCCATAAGATTAATTATTGTTGGGTTTGAATAAAATAATGAAATGGATTTATTTTTATTAGTCTTATAATTAATTTGGACTTAGGTCCATGAGATAATTATTTGATGGACTAAGAATAAAAATAAATATTGGGCTTCAATTAAAGGGTTAGGATAATTATGTTGGGTCCAGATCCGATGAATAATTAATTGACCTTTAATTAAATAAAAGGATTGTTAGGCTATTGGGTTCTTGGCCCATAGGAAACCCATATTTCTAATTTAGTTATTTTAAAGGATTATTTATAAATCCTGTAATAACTAAATAGAATAATAATGCTCAAACCCTAAAATAAATAAAAAAATGAACAGATGTAATTCTTCCCTGTGCAGAAAAATTACAGAATATCTGTTTTCTCCACTCCACTCAGAAAATATCTAGTCTTCTATTTTCCTTTCTGTTCACCTAGATAGATAGGAAATAGATTAGAAGATCTTTTGCATAGTAAATCAAGAAGTCCAGATCCATCTCCACTTCATTCTAGGCATCATTCTCATTTCTTTATGTGAGAAAATTTTTTTAAATCCTGGAACTTCGGATTTGTTTTCTCGTGGATTCGAGATCCAATTCCCTTCAATTCTAACATTTAAATTCAATCTCTAACCATGGAAAAGATAGAATTTAAATAGTCCAGATAGTGACAAACATCTAGGAAACTTATCTAGATAATTATCTCAGCAATTACAAAAGATTGAACTCAAAGAAAATACTATTTGGATAATCCATGCTGATAAAATTTCACTGAGACTAAAATTGTGTCTTTTTCACCAGTTGTAACTACCATCTCAGTTGCAACATGGAATAGCCAGGTCAATAGGTTTTTGACCTCAACAACTCTATTTCAAAAAAGAATGTCATCCAAAATAATCATTAATCTCTTACTCATTTACAGTGCATTATGTTTAATAGATATCTAAAAGACTTCTAAAAGTCTCTTAATAAACATAAAATCTCTTGAGGACTGATGCTAATTTTAGTCTATTGCAAGACTAAATGTTTTACAAGATATGTATTATCGACCTTTTTTGGTAATTATACTAAATCTACTTGTATCCAAAAAAGGGATACTAGATCCAATCAAGTCCTAAGACTTAATATATTGATTACCAAAAATCAGCATTTTTTAAATAGCATCAAGGATAATTTTTAGTGTCACTAGTGGTTTCCAATTCTAAATAATCCGATCTTTTGTCAAAAAGACTATCAGATTACTTATCAAAATTTGATGCAATAAACAGGAATGAATAAACAGCTAAACAGGAAAAGAACTAGATATTGTGAAAATACACAACTTTTTAGTTTAACGACCAAAAAAGGTGGAAAATCACATTGTAAAAGCCTGTCTATCACTCTGAAGACAAAAAGAGATATTTATAACCAAAAATCTACCATAAACCAAATTGGAAATTAAAAAAGCCCTAAAAACATAAAAAGCCCAAAAGTCAAAGTTGAGCCCATTACGAGCTCGGGCCAGCCTACATCATTCTCCCTGGCTTGAAAAAAGATTTGTTCTTTAATCTGACTAGTCTTCACCAGCTGCGTTTCTACTAGTACTTTTGACCCAAAAGAACTTCAAGAAATAGTGCCGCCGGAACAGTAACGGTGAACAGTATGACAACAACAGTTTTGAAAAACTCAAACTTTGGATCTTTTTTTTTATTATTTTAATCTTTCGATCTGCCTCCTCGCCTAATCAGAAATCTTGATTTTCATGCCGAGATTCCAAAAAGAAGATTGTTATCTGCCCCGTTATTCCGGTCGGTCATGCCACCCCCGGTTCAACGCCGCAAACGGGTTGTCATCTTCCCCCTCATCTTCGGATTCAATCTCTGATTCCGCTCCTCATTAGTCTAAACGTCCAACCTAGCCTAAACCAGTTGCCACTCCAAGTCTTGGATCCGCCTTCTCTATTCTTCGTTTTCGTTTTCTCGCATTTCTTGTTGACAAGTCTGTTCATCTTCCTTGGGAACGACTCCATGTCCCCTTCTAGCATGACGCCATCCACGACCAACACGATTCTGTTCAACCATTGGTGAAGGCAACCTATGCTCTGATACCAACTGATGCAATAAACAGGAACGAATAAACGGCTAAACAAGAAAAGAACTGCATATTGTGAAAACACTTAAGTTTTCAGTTAAACAGAAAAAAGTCAGAAAATCACATTGTAAAAGCTTGTCTATAACTAAAGACAAAACGAGATATTTATAGCCTAAAATCTATCCTAAACCTAATTGGAAATTTTAAATTCCCTAAAAACATAAAAAGCCCAAAAGTCAAAGTTAAGCCCATTGCGCGGGCCAGCCTGCATCAAAATTCCAAAATGTTCCCACTACTATAAGGATCTAAAGACTTGTAGAGATTAAAATTGTTAATAGAGATTCTAGGAAACAATTCCCATCTTCGGAACATTGAACTTTTATTCTTGTATGTACCTTTCAAGTATCTATCGTAGATGTCAACAAATGATGGAGATCAAAGAGCATATATGGTATGGGAGAATTCATGCAAGATCTCAAATGAAGAACTTGGGAGAATCAATCTATTTGGATTCAAATGTGGAGGTTTACAACTCAAGGGCAACCATATTAAAGATGAACTCTATATAGATGATGAAGATGTTTATGAAAAAAAGGAGATTATATAAAAGAGCTTGTATTTCAAATACAAGAATAAAAGATCAAGATTTAAGAAAGTCATGTTGGATAATGTCCAAGAACATGAAGAACTTATGACTTCTATTGGAGATGATCTTATCAATGATTGGATGTTCTTGTAAAAAGATCAATACTTCAATTATAAGCACGGTGCTTTGAAGATGAAGGAAGCAGTATTGGCAAAGATGTCGGACAATGAAAAGCAACTTGAAGTCTATGACAAGATTGAAGAAGTTATGCTTGAAGATAATTGGCAAGTTGAAGAACTTTGTAATGTATTCAAGTATGAAGACTTACACGAGGGATTAGAATGCTTGAATAAGTGTGCAAAAATGTCTAAAGAATGTCCAATAAGTGCACAACTTGAAGCCAAATCAAAGCAAGCAAACAAGGAAGACAACAAGCTAAAATTGGCTTGTTTGGTGTAA
The DNA here is from genome assembly GCA_028571225.1 of Parsonsia alboflavescens. Lineage (NCBI taxonomy): Eukaryota > Viridiplantae > Streptophyta > Magnoliopsida > Gentianales > Apocynaceae > Parsonsia > Parsonsia alboflavescens. The sequence goes on along the minus strand of JAOXNR010054291.1, from coordinate 4,409 downwards.
TGATCTAGCCCTCCATCCATCAATCTGGCACCGGATGAACCTTCATAGCACCAGGACAGTGGTTGCCCGATGCTATGTCCGGCCCTAGAGCCGACGCAGGATAGAAGACACTATGCTCCGTCAATTCTGTTTTCTAATGTTGTTTTCTTGGTTTCTTCTTGTTATTTGGCCTATGTATTACAGGTTATTATGTCTTTGAACCCTATGAACAAATTTTTAGGTTTTATATAGGGTTTTAGAACTATATATAGTTTTTAACTTTGAAATCTGAAAACAACTTATTCCAAAAAACACTTTTAAATCAATTGAGAGAATCCTTTTGGATTAACTCCTCTTTTCTTGAGTGTTCATCTATTAGCTCTTCTAGGGTTCTTAGTGTGACTTTTGAATTCCTCAATACTTGGCTAGGGTAATTGAATTAGGTTGATGAAATCCAAACTAGTAGATCATATTGGAAGACAATCATGGTCATTGGTAATCTAGCTTGACCTTCTTAAGAAAGTCTTGGGCTGATCTCAAATGGGCATATCTTTAATTGAATTTGAATGAAGAATCCATGTCAATTTTGAGATCACATCATCTTTTTGGTAACAGAGCTATTTTTTTAATCAAGAGGTTTGTCTATCTTTAATTGCTTTCTTGTTTAAGTGCTATGATCATGTTGTTTCTTGGAAATGCTATGTTCTTATGTGTTTTTGTGTTTGTTCTATTACATTAATCCTAGTTTCCTTCTTGTGATTTGTGGTATTATGCCCAAGGCCAAAAATCAAGGGAAATTCAATTTGTTTGGTGATTCTACTTTTTCTACCATCTCTACAATACAAAAAGTACCAAAAAAAAAGAGATCAAAGATCTCCAAACCAGGAAAAACCCAAAAAAATTCCATAAAAAAAAGTGATCAAATTTGAAATTGAGGTTGAGGTACCATTTGTGAAGTTGAATTCTATTGAGATGTTGATCAAATTGATGGGTAGAGCTTGAATTATGGTATATTGTATTGAATTGCCTATTTGCCTACTGGAAACTTGTTATTGGGACAGTTGATCACATTGAAATTGCTGAAAATTAGATCACAACTCTTGACCTCAAGGTGTTGCATAAATTGCCCTTCATCTATTTTCCTTGAATTCCAAGTGTTTGATCTGTTGTCTTGTGTTCAATGACCATCTTCTTTGAAACTCTTGTATCTTTAAATCTTATATGTTGGAAGATATGAACTACTTGCTTTGAGTTTCTGATGTTTGATTTGATTACCTTGTTGAGTAATTGTCGACTCCTAAAGTTGCATTAAGAACTTGAAGAAGAGCTAAGAGAGGTAAAAGGAGTAAAGGGGTGAGCACACCAAAGCAAGAAAAACCTAAAACAAGTTTGATACACAAGTGAATTGTGAGGATATAAAAATTGCTCTGTTTTTCTTTGTTCATTTTGTAGGTACTTCATGGATAAATATCTCAATCATCTTCTTATGTAGAAAGAAGGGAGGCATCACATCCTAGTTCTTCTAAGAATTATGAGCCATTTGGAAGGGTTGGAAGAAATGCCAACAAATGTATTCATCTGGAAGGAGATATGAACGTGGGGAGTATGATGATGGTTACTACTATGACAATGAAGGGAGGCCGAGAAGATATGGAAGAAAAGAATGCCATTGTAGACATCTTGGGAGCCATCACATGACCATCCCATATTTCTATGGTACATTTGATTCGGAAGTTTACCTTGCTTGGGAAAGAGAGGAGAACTTGTGTTTGAAATTGATGATTACTTGGAAGGAGAAAAGATAAAGCAAGTTGTTGGTAGCTTTGAGAGAAAAGCCTTAGCTTGGTGGGAAGAAGATTTGGAATGCTTATTACTACATGGGAAGGATTGAGGAAGTATATGAATGAAAGATATGCACCAAAACTCTACTACAAAAATGTTACTCAAGGCTCCAAGAATGTGAAAGAGTACCATGAAGAGTTGAAGATTGCATTGGAGAGAGGTAACATAGTGGAGTATGAAGAAGATAAAATGACTAGATTTCTCAATGGCTTGAATCAAGATATTTGGGAATAGTTGAGCCATACTACTATGACTATCTTGAAGATATGGTATACATGGCCATTCAAGCTGAAAGACACTTGAAGAAGAGGAAGTCAACACATGGGAAGTCTTATGAAAACTCAACTTATGGCCCCTCTTCAACATCTAAGGTGCAAATAGCTTGTGCAAATAGCTTGTTCAAAAGAAGAGAAATCCATTCCCAAGGAGCAAAGGTTGAAATCCAAGCTACGTGACCAATTGCCAATTGAAGAGACCCCAAATCAAGTGAAGCAAGTTGTCGATAATGAGACACTTCATGAAGAAGATGAACAAATGAAGACCGTCAAGAAGGTAATGCAAAAGATTGACGTAATAATGGAAAAGATGGTGGAATATATTCGAAGGAAAGAAAAGAGAAAAAATGAGAGAAAAGAGGAAGAAGAGTTTGACAGAGAAATGGATCTTGAGAGAAGAGCAAGAGAGATTGAGAAAGAACATGAGGTGAAAACTGAGAGAGAACTTGAGATCGAAAAAGAGTATGAGAGAAAAGAAGAAAAGAAAGAGTTGAAAAATGAATGTGTCATAAAGAGAGAAGAGATAAGTGTTTTTGAGGTACAAGATTTGAGTGTACAAAAGGAGAGCTTACATGAAAAAGAAAGATTGAATCAGAGTGCCTTGATTTTCAAATAGAGCAAAGAGGATTTTATCCTCATTTCTAACATCGACCATTCATTATCTAGTTGTGTTGTTCCTAATTTTCAGGTTTCTAAAGGAGTAAACAAGATGAAGGAGGACAATGACAAAAGGGAGATGAATGCTATGTTAATGTGGTACACTCTTATCTCTACACTTGGTGATAGTTTTTTGAAATTTGAACATGAAAGATTGCTTTCTAAGACTAAGTGTGAGTTTAGAGATGTTTATGATGTTCATAAGCAAGGTGCAACAGTGCAATTTCTTAAGCGTGATGATTTCTTATTTAGAGAAAGCATGTATTATACTTTTTTGAGTTTAGTAACAGCTTTTATGGATTTTGAGTTTGTGAGGGAATCATGTTTGAAAGAATTCTACTTGTGACTATGTGTTTGATGTTTCAAGACAAATCATTTATGGTGGAATTTATAAGCATGTTTATTCTTTTCTTGGTCAAAATGCTATGCTCATGACTATGGATTCTATGTGTGAATTGTTGATAATTGATATTCTAGAGAATTACTTGGAGTCACATTCTTCGGAATTTGAATACTTAAATGTCTTGTCCAAGCATCTCTTTGGGATATACATGAATGAAATTTCAAAGTTTGTCTTGGATGATCGATGATTGTGGATATTTGATGTTACCATCTTTGATTCAAACTTCTATCTTTGTGGTCTCATGTGCTTATTCCTTGTTGGTTCTGAGTCATTGATTATCTTGTGTGAAATCTATTTCATTGTCGATGTGAGAAAAAGCCCAAGCTTATTGAAAATCATTGTTTGTTGGAAATTTGTGAAGAAGCTTGTGAATTTTATGATAATATGCCTAGAGAAGGTACTTTACATGTTGTTGACTATTCTAAGCATGATGAATTCTTTGGTTTGTTGAATCTTAAGAGTCATGAAATTGCATTTGAGAGTACCTATGGTAATCCTAAGTCCTTAGATATCTATTTCAAAAAGCATGTTGTAGCATTACATATGAAAAAGAAATCTATGATGTTGGTGCATATTTGTTGAATTCTTGTGATGGGGCATATTAATATCTTGAAGAGAAATTGAGCTTTAGTGAAGGTGATACACTTCATTTTGATGAAATCGATGTGTTATCTACGTGCTTAGTCTCTATTTGGCATGTTTGGTGAAGCCACTTGATGATAAGGATTATGTTTTGTGCCATGAATAGAGATATGATGAGATTTTGGAAATCTTTGACATGTCCCCTGCTTTTAGAGGAGCATAATGATGCTAATCTTGCTAATTTGATGAGTTTTAGCATATGTGAAGAGTATTTTCTTATTGCTTCTATATATATGTTTGATGCTTTTGATGGAGGACATATACATGCCATGTTAAGGGATTACGCATTGAGTTTATTGTGTTTGAATGCAAGACATAGAGAACCTTATATCATGGTTTATTGGTGGGATTTGTGTCTTTTGCTTTAAGTGGCTTGAATTCCTTGTCTATGATGTCTCTTCTAACTGAAGGAGGAACCGGATCCCGAATCCACTAGGAAATGAATCCGGAGTCCCAGGATTTTTAAAAAATTGTTCTCTCACATTGGAAGTTCAAGAACAATACCTAGTTTTGAAGATTCGCCGAGATCTTGTTCTGCGGAATGGATCTGGACGTCTTGATCTACTATGCAAAAGATCTTCTAATCTATTCCCTATCTGTCTGGGTGAACA
>JAOXNR010054290.1:0-12801 GCA_028571225.1 Parsonsia alboflavescens | reverse complement strand
TTGTTTTGACAACTCTCAAATTTTGGTATCTTGGCTATCTGGACTTTATGTTCTCTTCTTGAACATGGTTTTCTATGGATTCTCTATTAATTATTTGTCTGGTGCAAAAAGGGAGAGTTGGTATTATTTGTTTTGCTCTCTTTATCTTGTATTGAGATGATGTTCTATCTTTTCTATCTTTTGACATGATGCTTTTGTCCGAATGTTTCTATCTGATATCTTTGTGGTTTTTGTTGTATGTTATGGTTTGCATGTAGTGGAAATGATTTTATCGTGGGCTCGAATTCTTCATGGACTTCTTATTTTAGGTGATTATCTTTCTAAAGGCTATCAAACTGGTACTTTTGATAGGATTTGTTTTACTATTGGCATACTTCACTATATTTGATTAGACTTGGCACTGTGTTGTTGATTTCATGGCATGGACAATTTTTATTTTGGCTATATTGGAACATGGGAAGGTCATGGATGGTATCAATGTTTTTGATTGGTATGCTATCTTATGATTATCTTTGATTAGTTTTGCACCAAAAAAATATCCAAGGGGGAGATTGTTAGAATTTATTTGCAAATTTTTTATTGCATATTTATTTGATTTTGTAAAGATAAAGTATATCATGATTTATCCTAAAATCTTGAGTTTGTCTTTTATCCAATATTTATTTAATTGGTGGGTTCAAGGTCTTTCAAGGCATGAAGAAGTCCTCAACGGATATCTTATTTCAAGTGATTTGAAAAGAAGATCTCAACAATCAAGGAAGCTACAATCAAGGAAGTTTAGTGATTAACGGTCATTAGAAAAATTCTATGAAGAAATGGTTTTCGAAATTGAGGAGGCATGGTGATTGAGAACATTAAGTGTTGATACTTTATTGCTGTGTGAATTGTCATCAGAAGTTTTCATTCATTGTCAAGAGTGTTGTCAAAGTGTGTTTTGACACCAACATGAGAAAGTGAGTGATATACCAACAAGAGGGAGTTGTTATGTGAGAGGTCTTTCATTAAAGGTGTTTGGATGTAAAATAATTGGCATCTCTTGAAAGCTGGACGATTGGATTGAGTGGACTAAATCAAGGAATGATCTCGTAGATGCATGCATTGTCGAGATGCGCAACCAAATCTTTATGTTCACTTGTTTGATTATTTTTACTTATTGCGCTTTATTGTTTAAAATTTAGCATACATTTCACTTGACGGCAATTATTGTTCATGTTATTTTACAGTTTATATCATCCTAAAGAGATTTACAATTATAATAATTATTATTATTACTCTTTGCACATTACGCGAGTGCTTTTCTTACCTGCAAATATATAAAAAAAATTCTCTAATACATTTGGCATACTAAGAATTTAGAGAATAGTAAAAACCTGAAATTTTTGAAAATTTGGGAGCCTACCATAATAATAAATAATAAATTAGAGATGATTTTGCAATTACATTCATGTGAGTTTTTTCCTATAAAAAAAAAAAAGCATTAGTGAGAAATACTAATTTTTTTTAAAGTAAAATTTTGTTAACTCATCATCCTATTTAAAGTAAAATGTCTTAGTGAGAAATACTAATTACATTCTATTTAATATATTTTTTTTAACTCATCATCCTAATTTTATTATAGTAAAATTTTGTTGCCTTATACCCTTTCCATTACTATTTATAAATCATTTGGATTAACTTTCTCTGTCATTAAATATAAGTCATTGTTAGTTTATTATTTATTTTTCTAATTTTGTTACTGTATGACCCTTGTCTCTTTCTTTTTTCTAATTAATTATGTTAGTTTGATTGAAATTTTAAATAAGATATTTTAAGAAAAAAAACCCTTAATTTTTACAAAATGAAGGTTCGTAACTTATAAATGGTAACCGGTGGGTACCTTCTAAAGCTTTGCAACTACTAATTGCTTCTAAGTCCCCTTTCTATAAGTGGAAGGATTTTTTTTCACACATATGGTATTTTTTATGGTAAAAAGTGTCAGATGCCCTATAACATTCCAGAAATCTAGGTTTTGCCCGCAAATTTTTGCCTTCCAACTAAGAAAATCTACATAAAATTGCCCTTTTTGTCTGTTTTGGGCTTTAAGCCCTCACGAAAAGTTACATTGTGCCACTCACGTGACTTTCCTTTTACAAGGGTATTATTGTCCCTTTTTAAACTTGTTCATTCTGGAAGAACTCTATCCATGACTTCAACATTGCACACAACAAGAAGAACTCCATCCTTTAATCAAAAAAACATGCACAATTCAAAACAAAACAAATTATTTTATGAGTTTTTTCACATAATTAGACTCGAGCTTCTAAATTTCCTTCCCAATTTCTTGGGAGGAAAATACCCCTACCTGTTTTGGATCATGCCAAGCCAATTTAATAAACTTCTTAACAATGACGATTTGTAATCGGCCTTTACATACAACATGAGAGCCTACTTTCAACTCTCGAAGATTATGAAATCTGTGGACTATATTTGAAACATGGGGAGGGGTGGGTGCATAGATTTGACGACGAAGAATCTGTAAAGAGGCTAGCAGGATTTTGGGTTGAGAATGGATGGATGTCAGTGTTTGTGCAATGATGATGAGGAGGGGACATCGGCGATACGTGAATAGATCTAGGTTAGTTGATGGAGAAAGCCACCACTGTCGAAAGTGGGCACCAGTAGAGAATCCATTTTCTTTGACCAAGTCTATCGCCGCCTCTTTGTTTCTATTCACCCCACCTAAATAGCACTCCCAATGGAACACAATAAAAGTGCATGATTGAGGTGTCTGACCGAATATCGAAAAAAGATTTGGAGGCAGTAAGGTGAAAGTTGGGGCAATGTTGAGGATGGTTGTGGAACGATTTGAAGGGAGGGGTGGGGAGGCATTTGTAGGAATGGGTAAAATGGCCATGAGAGGTTGAAATGGGTCTAAGATGTGTAGATCTAAAACAGAGAGCACAAATCGGGGAAGGAACGAAGTTAAAACTCGAGAAGTCTAAGCTCTTCTCAATGCTGGAATCCTAAAAGAGGTTGTATACCCCGATTGGTTGGCTAATCCTGTGGCGGTGCCAAAAATTGAAGGTACATGGAGGATGTGTGTGGATTTCACTACACTTAACAAGTATTTCCAGAAGGACTCATATCCACTTTTGAGTATCTACCAAATGGTTGATTCAATAGCTGGATACCAATGGCTCTGTTTCTTAGATGCATACAGGAGGTACCATTAGATCCCTAGGGCATTGGAAGACATGGAAAAAACCTCATTCATAATTGAGGTTGGGACCCAATGCTACACTAAAATGCCTTTTGGTTTGAAGAATGTAGGGACCAAATTCTAGCGACCTATGCATAAGGTCTTCAAGAAATAGCTTGGGAGAAACATTTAGGTCTATGTGGATGACATAGTAATCAAATCCAAAACTTCAGACAACTTCATTGAAGACATAAGGGAAACGTTTCAGACATTGAAAGCTGCCCATATGAAACGCAACCCTGAGAAGTGCACTTTTGGAGTATTAACAGGAAAGTTTCTAGGCTTTATGATATCAGAAAGAGATATAGATGCGAATCTTGACAAAATAAAAGCTCTTCTGGACATGGAACCTCCTAGGAATATTAAAGAAGTCTAGAGCTTAACAGGGAAAATGGCAGCACTAAGTCGCTTCATTAGCAAAATGGCTAACAAAGGAGAGAAGTTTTACAACGTGTTGATGAAGCCAGATGGATTCCAATGGTTGGAGGATTGCCAAATTACATTTGTGAAGCTAAAAGAATTCCTGGGAAAACCTCCATAGCTCGTTTCACCCAGACCTGGAGAAGAACTTCTAATGTACCTCACTGTAGTCGAGAAAGTTGTTAGCTCGGTACTCTTGGTCGAAAGGTCAGGTTTTCAATTTCTACTTTGTTATGTAAGTCGCTTACTAAGAGATCTAGAAGTTAGATATCAGAACCTCTAAAAATTTCTATACCTCATTTTCATTACATCAAGGAAACTTAAGCCCTATTTTGAAGCTTAATTGATCAAAGTATTAACCAATTTACCTCTAAATCAAGCATTGGCAAAGCCTGAGCTCTCAGGTTATCAAATTGATTTCAAGCCAAGAAAAGCTATCAAGGCTCCAGCTCTCTCAGACTTCATGGACGAATGTACAAGAGTTCCACTAGAGCTCGCAGAAACTTGTGAAACTAATATGTGGACCATGTACAATAGTGGTTCCATCGAGAAACAAAATTCAAGTGCAGGAATAATATTGATCTGCCTTGAGAGAGTGAGAATCCCTTACATTGTGAAAAGTAAATTCCTAACCTTGAATAATGAATCCAAGTATGAAGCTCTCTTAACAGGTCAAAGACTCATATGAGCTTTAAAAGTGAAAAAATTGTAAGCAAAAACTGATTCATAAGTCATAGCTAGCCAAGTCGCTGTAGCCTACAAGGCTAAGGAAGCAAATATGATTAAATATCTGAAACTAGTAGAGATAACATCAAAACTTGAATACTTCATTATTGAACAAATTCCTAGAGTGATAGAGATCAAGGAGCAATCCTAACATTGGTGAAACTATTATGGAAGTCATCAAAGTCGAGGACCGGTTTAGCCAAACATGCCCAAATTTTTTTCCAATTTTTTCCATCCTTTTTGTAATTTGAAGCCCGTTTCAAGGGTAGTTAAGTACATACATCAATAGCTAGAATTATTTAGGTCATTTTATGAGTGTTCTTCATAGAATCTCTTCGGGTTCTTGAACAACTACTCTAGGGCCTTTCATCACTTTAGTTAGGGTGTTGATTTGGCTACCAACACCAAGACAATAGTAGATGATTGAAAAACATCATAGGTCATTATACTAACTTGAACATCTAAGTGAGTCTTGGGTGAAATCTTTCAAGTTGGTGTGTTTTTAATAAAACCCATTTCAAAGAAATCACATTATCTTTCGGTATCAAAGCCAGGTTCTTCATCTTGAGGTTTACCTATCTTTATTTGCTTTATTTGTTTAAGTTTTTAAGGTCATTTTTTATTTCTTGACATCTCTGATCTTATATATTTGTTGTGTTATTTGTTTCCTCTACATTTATCCTAGTATCTTCTTCTGATCCTTTGTGTTTGTTGGAATTGAGCTTATGGCCAAAAATTAGGTCTAAATTCTATTTCTTGAATTTGTTCATCTATCTCTACAAAGAAAAGAAAAATAAGATCAAAAAAGAAAAAAAGATAAAAGAGAGAGATCTTGTTCTCTACGGATGATGAATCTATGGTAGATAATCAACCACCATCTCCACAACCCGCTCCTTCGGAGAAATATTTGAAGATAAATTGTTTCACCCTTGATGACATTCCAGTTAGCAAAAGGCATGAAAGGTTCCAAGAAATGTCAGCATGGGTTCATACACAGTTGTTAAAGGGCGTATCTCTACATAATATCCTGTCTGAATTTTTTAGTCGTTCTGTTTGTACATTGCATGATTGATTTATATCTTTAGATGCCATCGACAGAAACTTGTTACTTACAAGTTCTTTGGATTTTTGGACTAATGTGATAGTTAAAGAATTTGTAGGTGACTATTCCCTTGAAATCAAACAGGCGAGAACAGACTTTTTGAAGATGAAATGTTGTTTTTTGAGGCCTAAATACATCAATAGGTGCTACAAAAGAATGATAGAAATCTATTATCGCCTCGGTGGAATGAAAGACCAAAATCTCAAACAAGTGTATATTTCCTCACTTTCAGAAGAGATCCAACCAGAGTTAAACAAAATGATCGAGCTCTCTGGAAACACTTTTGCAAATCTCGGACTTGTAGAGATCCACCAAGCTACATTCACATGTTTTGAGAAGCTTTGTGAAAAAAGAAAAGTCATAGAAAATTTCTTTCACGAGAAGAAGATGCTTGAGAAGATTTGCAGCAGAAATTACGAGATTGGTACATTGCATGATTGGTTTATATCTTTAGTTGCCATCAACAGAAACTTATTACTCACAAGTTCTTTGGATTTTTGGACTAATGTGATATTTAAAGAATTTGTAGGTGACTATTCCCTTGAGATCAAACAGGTGAGACCAGACTTTTTCAAGATGAAATGTTGTTTTTTGAGGCCTAAGGACATCAATAGGCACTACAAATGAATGACAGAAATCTATAATCGCCTCGGTGGAATGAAAGACCAAAATCTCAAACAAGTGTACATTTCCTCACTTCCAGAAGGGATCCAACCAGAGTTGAACAAAATGATCGAGCTCTCTGGAAACACTTTGGCAAATCTCGGACTTGCAGAGATCCACTAAGCTACATTCACATGTCTTGAGAAGCTTTGTGAAAAAAGAAAAATTGTGGAAAATTTGTTTCACGGGAAGAAGAAGCTTGAGAAGATTTGCAGCAGAAATTATGAGATTGGGTGCTCTAAGGCAAAGTCACGCAGAAAAGATCTTCGAAGCAAAGGAAGTACAAATCAAAGAAAAATCTTAAGTACTTCAAATGGAAAGCATCAACCAGACAAAATTCTGACAGATGTTTCTTCTGTAAAAATAAGGGCCATTTCGCAAAGAATTGTCCAAACAAGAAGGCCAAAGCTTCAAAGCTCGTCTCACAACTAATAGTGGACCATCCAAAATCTGATGTTGAATAGGTGTTCTCGAAGAAAAGCCATCCTAACTAGGATACTGCCTTTGCTATTGAAATTACAAATTCTGTGTTTGAAGCTTCTGAGAATGATTTTGAACAAGAATCATGTTTACCAATTTTTAATATTACTAAAGTTTCAAATATTAATTCTTTAACTAATATTCGTCCTCCTCATGTGCAGGAGCCATGAAGACAATGATGAATCCAGATAGTCTTCCAGCAGAATTCTGGACAAACACTGACTCCCAATTAAAAGCAACGAATGGAGAAATCTTCCAGGGCAGTCTCATTTCAAAACATCCAGTTGGAATAAAGTTTTTCCCAAATTGCATAATTTGGATCAAAATTTTCAGGCATAAACTTCACGGTAAAGATGTTCTTGGATGTATATGCTAAAGCTGAAAGACTACGCATCCTCCCTCACGGCATCTGATACAAACATCACTTTCAACCCTTTACTCCTATTACTAATATGTTTGCTATTTCTGATACTACTGGCAAATTTCTATCAATAGCTAACATGTTAAAAAATTTTTGTACAGATTCTCATGCCGACTTTAAGCATAAAAACTCGCTTTGGAAAAATGAAGAGTTCTTTGTTAACCTTCCTTTTAAGCTTAATGAAGATATCAAACAGACCAAAGCAACACACCCTGGGATGACTCCTGATGATCTTAAACTTGCTTAGGAAGAGTGTGCACAACTGTTACAGCACGGTTTAATCGAGCCAACTAATTCTAGTTGGGCTTGTCAAGTCTTTTATGTAAACAAAAGAAGCGAGCAAGTCAAAGGTAAGAAAATGTTAGTCATTGGCTATAAACCTTTAAACCAGTTTTTGAAAGATAAGTTTCCACTCTCACAGATTCAAAACCTTTTACTCACTTAGTAGGAGCAAAAGTATTTTCAAAGTTTGATTTGAAAGCTGGTTTTTAACAATTAGGAATAGCACTTGATGAACGATATAAAACTGCTTTTTGAATTCCTAATGCTCAATATCAATGGAAGGTGATGCCATTTGGGCTGAAGGTAGCTCCTTCAATTTTTTAGAAAGCAATGATAAAAAATTTTCAGCCCATCCTTCACAGTGCTTTGATTTACATGATGACATCCTTCTCTTTTCAAAAGACGATGAAGCCCATTTGTTACTGTTAGAACAGTTCTTTGACATCATCAAATGTTAGGGTATCATGATCTCAGAAAAGAAAAGCTCCATCGACCTTCATTAGATTGAATACCTTTGTATGAAAGTCTCAGGCGGCAAAATCCAACTAGGTCCTCACGTTGTTGAAACCCTTCCTTCATTCCTAGATGAGAACCTATCCGTAAAAGAGATTCGGCAATTCCTTGGCATCATTAACTACATCAAAGCCTTCCTTCCTTACTCCTCTAAATATACCAGTCTGTTGTCCAAGCTCTTGAAAAAGAAACCACCTCCTTGGAGTCATGAACAGACCTTGGCCATCCAAGCGCTCAAGCAAATGTGTAAGAAACCTCTTCCACTCCACATTCCTTCCACAGGTCCCAAAATCCTACAGACGGATATAGGTAATGAATTCACAGTGCAGATAGATAATCTCTCTTTTCCAGAGATGATGGAACAACCCAGTATCCTAGCTGACCTCTTATCTGGACCAAAAAGTAAACACTTGCTTAACCTTTTCGTTGATGACCTACCTAAGCTTATACCTATCATCTTCACAATCCTAGAATTTTACCCACCTAAACTAGCCCATTGTGACACAATTGACCAAGTCAAAGAATATGCCAGAAAAACAATGTTCAGGCACCAAGCCATAACCTGCCAAGAAACAACACCAGTTCCATGATGTGTCCTTTGATCCAGATCAACCCTTCAGCAATGTTGCAGTTTTTCCTTGGGCACAATCTATTTATAAAGACAGGTTTCGGTATCTATGGACTTTAGGAATCCTTTACTACTATCCCATAGAGATCGAGATTCACAATTTCAAGGTGTTCTTTGCTAATGCTGACCACTTTGGTAATCCATTGCTATGGCGTTATTTTACACTTTTTCAGTCATCTCAAGAATGGTACAATGATTGCTGCTAGAGTCTTCTCGTTAGATCAACAAAGGTACATCAAGTGTACATTGTACACTTAGATTATCTTATGGCAAGGTACAGGGATTTCTAGAAAATTTATTACAAGCCTATGCCCTCCCCACGGATCAGCAAATGGACTTTGTCCAGGGAATCCTCATCCCAACCATTCATGAATCTAGCTCGTGATGAGCTTTTTACCCATTTGAAGTCCAAAAATGTTCCTCAGGAAATACCAACCACAGATTATGCGGACATCCTTGAGCAAGATAGCCAACCGAAGAAAACTTTATTTGGGATGGGTACCCAGCACACTAGAAAGTTCCATTCCCGGAGGCTTATCAGTGGTGTCCCTTGTCCCAAAACCTTTGTCAAGGAGAAGCAAGTCAGCCCTGTCCTTCAGCAGCTTCAACATCAAGAAACCCTAGACTTATTTCAACAGTTCAACAGCCTCAACGTCACATGTTTCAACAATAAAGCAACTTGAAGACTCAACCATGGAGTTCTAATCTGTAGCTACAGTCAGGTTTAGCAACAAGAATATTTCAATTATGTCTCAAAAGGAATCTCAGCAACTTCATGCAATAAGTTTCGGCCATAATGGAATCCCATTTTACCTCTGAAATTTCTGCATTTCACTTGTTACATATGGCAGAATTTTTGTGTCTTCTCTTTAGTTTGTTTGTTCTGCATTTCGTCCTCCATGCAGCAGTAGCTTCGGTCAGAAAAGGAATTCCAAGTAGAAAGTTTCTAAAATCAGAAATTCCTACCCGAAGAATTTCTTACTGTTGTAATATTCCTTTGTTCAGCCTTTTTCTCCCGGAATAAGGTGTTGTCCTTTATGCAAGAAACAAGAGGCCAGATCATGAATATTCAGCCTTATCTTCTACAAATCAGCCTTTGTTTCGTCTTAAGTTCAGCCTTGTGTCCCTAGCCTTCATACACGAGATGTAGCTGTCCATAATACAAAGATTCAGAAGCCAAGTTACCATATTCCAGCTTTGTCATCAGCAGAATTTTGGACTGAAGTGTTGACTGTCCAGCCTTGTTTTGTCTTTGTTCTAGGTGTCTTCCAACCAGAAAAATTGTGAAGCCTAGTCATCCATGCATGGTTCGGTTTCACCAAAAAATGGCAGCCTTGTTTTCAGTGTTCAGTTCTTATATTTTGTCATGTAATGTCTCCATGTGGTAGTTGTTAGGGTTTGAGTTTATGAGTTGTATTTTTCTTTCCAAGTTTGTCTAGTTTCCTTGGGTATTTTACTTTCAATTAGTAGCTTGCTTTGTAAGGAAGGAATGGACGGTTACTCATCTAAAAAGTGAACCAAAAGTTCTGTCCCAGGCCATCTAGAGTTAGAGTTCAAGTTTAATTCTAAGTTTCTGTTTTATTCTCCAAGTATTTTCTGTCCTTAGGGTTTTCCAACTTTGAGTTCTTCGCAAAGTTAGTTTGTCTAGAGTCTCTTATATAATATTTTTCCGATCAATAATATCATGAGTGTTTTCCTTCCAATGGTGTTCTAAGTTTTCATTTCTCTCCCCCAAAATCTTTTTGAATTCCCAAAAGATTTTATGAATCCCGTCAGTAATCCCCAGTTATAGGTGATCTATAACAGGCATAGTAGTGAGCGCAAGTACTATCCTTGAGTAGCGAGTTAGAGGAAAAGAGAAGTAGCTCGGGATTAGCTGAGTCGAGGGTAGTGCTTGAACCCCGTTGGTATCAATACAAATTTTAGCTTCCTCAAGCTCACTATTTAGAGTTGGGAGCTCATTATAGAAAGTCTTATTGAGATTCCACTCAGGATACGATTCAGTTCGAATATGATCTATGTTAAGCCTAGCAAAAAAGAAGGATTCTTTCCATGGTCCACTTGATGACTGGAAAGCTCCTAACTCAAAGGAGTCATACTCGTTCTTTTTAACTAGAGGGGTTGCTACTATGAAAGGGGGCAAGCAGTACACCTCATTATCCGGATTCTGAGTTGGAAGAGGCCTAGGAATTTCATCGACTGGGAGAGAAGGGGTACAAAAATAAGATGAGGGTGTGGGAGTATGCGATTCAGCGGTGGGAAGCTCGACAAAAAGAGAGTCGCTATGTAATTGGCAAGAAGAAGACATTTTTTTGCTAAAAGAAACTAAAGGGAAAAAGTAGACACACTCGTTGATGCAGAAAACTTTCTTCCCAAAAGATGATAGGAAGAGTTGCCTAACACCCGATTGACCACCAAAGCAAAGGAAGGAGCTTGAAGGTTTTAAAAGACAGAGCTAATAGCAAGAGAAAGGTTTAGATTTTCTTAGAAGCATTTTAGTAAGTCTAAAGTTCTTCAAAGTTTCCTAATTCATATGGAAGAGGAACTTCCTTGAGTTGCAGGAAAAGCTACATTACTTGCGAACCTAGGCAACTGCCAAAATAGATGAGACACAAAACCTTAAAACTAGCCATTATAAATGCGGCAAGACTCCTCAGAGCTCGAAGCTCTGTAGCAGAAATTTAGGCACCACAACCTAGAAGCTTGTTGGAGGTAAAGGGGATCATGATGGGCAAGGTATGACCTGAATAACCCAACCCAAATAATCTCAAATACCAACCCAAATGTAAGGGCATCCAATCCAACATTACTAAGGGAGTGTCAATGACTTCCTGAGTCGTCGACCTTCTAAGTCACCGACTCAGGAAAGAACTCACTAGACCATGACTTTTGACCCAAAGAGCTCCAATCCATCTCATAGACCTCGCATGCCTCGACTAAATCTATGACACCTAACATATGTTATAAAACTTAAAATCACTCATCGCGAAATCTAAGGAAGCTCATGAAGACCTTCGAGGCTCACTAGAAGGTGAAGTTGGTTCATAGGTCATTAACGAGCTCATAGCTCTTACACTAGAGACGTGCATGGTAAGGTGCCTAATATTATGGAAACAACATTATTCTAGGAGCAATTGGAGGGATATTATCTCACAATTATCCTAAATGCCTACTTTCACATAATTGAGATTGACTCCAACAAGGTAACTTCACCTAAATGGTAACTTATTATTCGAAATAAACCATCAAATCATACACGAGATGGACAAATCGAATTCATTCAATTTTACTCTGATTGGATACTAACTTAGGCATCTGAGTCATCCCAGGGAGACAACCCACTCCGGTGATCTAAATCTTTCTAATTGTGATTACAAGTGTCATCATGGTTTGGGGTGACCCGAAGATAGTTTCCGAGTTCCATTAGTAATAGTTCTCTTTGTGGACTTTTTGATATGTTTAATCATTGCAAACAACAATCATTTTGGTATGATCATTTCTTAAATCATGTGATAATTTGGAGTTGAATGATTTGATTATGTGAAAATCATGGCAGAGCTTTGTGCTCATTATTCTCTGGGAAAATTTACTGGTGAATACTTCACCTTCTGATTGTTGACATTACCAAATTATTCCATAGTGAAAGTTGAAGTAGAAACTAGTTTTGAATAGCTCAAGAAGTATAGATGCTTTCCTTCCACTGAGTGAACTATTTCTAGTGCAGATTGGCAAATCAAAAGGGAAGCACGATTCAAGTGAAAGAGCCATAGTTTTTCTTAGAGCTTCCAAGTACATCTTAAATTTTGCAAGCTCTTATTCTTATGCCTCTAAAATACTACCCATTTTACCCTCTCTTTGATGTACATGAATTTAGTCCTTGATCGCTGTGTTTTGTATGTACTTTTATTAGGAATTATTAATAATACTTTCTTTAAAAAATAAAATGAAATATCATGAATTCTAAATTTAAAATGACAAGATTAAAAATATATATCTATGAAAAAATAATTAGGAAAAACAAGTAAATTAAGAAATAATAATGTATTTACTAAATTCTAATTTGACTAGCATTTAAAAATTTTAATTTCTATTAGTTCAAAATTAATTAAATAAATATTTAGTTAATATTTTAATGACTATATATTTAAAAGAAAATATTCTAAAAATATAAATTAATAAATTCAATCATATTATGTTTAAAAACTAATCGGTAAAAATAACATATTATAGTGATACAACAAAATAATAGTGTGTTGGAATTTTAGACTGAGAAAGAAGAGAAAGCTGAGAGAACTTGCTTGAGATTGAAGGGAAATCAGAACACACAT
>JAOXNR010054289.1:0-12803 GCA_028571225.1 Parsonsia alboflavescens | reverse complement strand
GTTGTTTGTTTCTTTTGAATGTATGACACAATTTTTTCGTTAAGATATATAATTTTGAATTGAGATACAAATATTGTGCACTACTGATGTGGCTGGAACAGTGGGGGAGGGGTTTGCGGACCAAGTGATTCGACTAAATTAAAAAGTGGATGCATCCAAATACCTGAAAGCAAATCAAAACTACGGGAGGGAGGGTAATTCCTAATTCCAATAATAAAATTTTGTTAAATTTGGTTGAAAAGGAACTTTTAACAAATAATCTGTTTGAATATATTGTTGATAGATTGATAAATTTTACTGATTACCTTAAAGAATAGAGCGAGATGAAGAATTCATACAACTTCTTCGTCCTGGCATTGGCAAGCCTTAGACCAGCAATCAACTTCTTCAAACTTCCACCTGTGGTGTGGGTGGCATACATAACGAGGGGCCATAATGAGTCTCACCTTATAAGTAAGGTCGAAACAAATCCACTTCCTTCAAATGACAAAAAATGCAACGTAAAACCATAAAACTTAATCTATCTCAGATGAGGAACTCACATCCTAAGATTCCTTTGGAGACAGATTGGCAATGAATTTTTGGCATGCATGATCAAGTTTAATTTGACTATGATAGGATGAATATATCTTCACGACAAATTAAGTCGACTCTCCTCTTCCTTTTGTTGTGAGTGAAATAAGAAATCTTATGATGAAAGTGGAATATTATTTTTGTGGGCAAGGAATGGTAGCCAAATACTTTGATGAAAATTAATTTGACTTGGCCAGAGACTCCTACCAAAAAACTTTTGTCTGTGGGGAATGGCCGGTAGTCAACGAAGTAAATCTTGAAAAATTGGTCGGTAGCGCTCATCTTTCTTCTCAGCTTCATTCTTGATGAAAATACACTAAAAGAAAAACTGTATATTTCGGGTATTTATTGAAAAGGTTTTTATTAACCCCGCTAAATGTATTGTATTACAGTTATATTACTATTATTGTGACTGTTGTAAACTATATTACGGGATTTTAAAACCTCTGTAAATTAAATATAAAAGCCCTTGATCTTCAATTTTAGTTCTTGAACATCCTCGTATGACCATCATTGTTGGTTCCTTGACTAAATAGATTCATTGCCTCATCTTTCTCTTTATTCTTTAAAATTCATGGAAGCCTTAACCTATATTATATACTTTCAAGACCTCTTCATTTTAACTTAAGGAATGATTTTGTTTATCGAGATGCTTTAAAAATTTAATTTGGAAGGACTGTCTTATGAAACTAAACATGATTTTATAGCCAAGAATTGATGATAAACATAAGAGATGGTTGCACTCAGAATTCGTCCGTCGTCTTTCCCTTTTTCTGAGTCTAATAAATATGCTGCTCATGGCAAAGTGAAAATGAAAGCATTGGTTGATGGGAGAAGGACCCTTGCAATTCACGACGAGGAAATTTGTAGGGGTGCTCTGACAATGATTCTTGAGGCGATTCATTTACAGAGCAATGAGGTTGAGAGAAGATTAAAACCATTGCTGGACCTTGAGAATTCTGTAGATTCTTCATGCCGTACCTTGCTTCCAGAATCTGCCTCATCAAGAACGTTATGACATGATTCTTTGTGAGATATTTTCTGGTATTTGTATCATTTTTTTTAAAAAAATTTTTCCTTCCGTTTTTATTCCCAATAATATTCTGTACACATGGGGTGCAGTCCAGCCACCCTCTTTTGTATATCCTCGGAAGGGATTCACTGTGTATACAGATATATATTAGAAAAGGATATTTTTTGTAAATTAAAGACAGCCTCTGTTGCCCTTGTAGAGTGTACCAACTCTTTGATTGGTTAGGGAGCTCTATTTTCAGTATAAGTGTATACCTGAGCATTATGTTACAAGAGTGGTTATAACAAGTAAGCAAATTGTCGTTCTATTTCTTGAATAACTTGCTGTGGAGGATTTGAAAAGGTCAGCACGTAGATTGCCATAGCAGAAACTACATGCTGAATCAATATCAGCCTCCCTCTCGGAGAAAGGTACTTTCTCTGCCATCCGTTAATGCAAGCTTTGATCCTACTAACAAGGGGCTTGTAGTAGGAGATCCCCTTTAACCAGCTCTATTTATTATTTTGGCGGAGGTTTTTTCCAGGGGTCTTAATAACTTGTTGTTGAATGGTATGATTGGAGAATTTGAAACTGAGAGGAGGGGATATCCTCTATCCCATCTTAGTTTTGCCGACGATGTAATCATTTTCATGAAAGGTTCAAAAAAGGATTTGAAGGTTTTGATGGAATTTTTGGGGTTTTAATAGGATGTATCGGGTCAAAGGATTAATTTCCACAAAAGCTCCTTCTATGGTAACAAAAAGGGAAATCAGCAAAGAAGGAACTTAATCAGGCATATTCCTGGTTGTGTCAACAAGGAACTTCCCTTGATCTATTTGGTCAAATTTTTGCTGAAAGATAAAAAATCTGTTTCTTTGATAATATGTTGATGATGATTAAACAAAGAGTGGAAGGTTGGCAGAAGAAATACTTGAGCATTGGTGGTCGATTATGCTTATCAAATTTGTTCTCTCTTCAATGGAAATTGGCTAATAGAAAGAGAGGAAATAGAGCAAGAGACGATGCAATTCTTTTCGAGGTTGTTGACAGAAGAAGTTAGCTGCAAACAAGATCCACGCAAGTTTACTGCAAGAAATTCTAAAGGAGATTTCTCAGGAGACGAACAAGGAGCTCTCGGTTCTACCAGATTTGGAGGAGGTTCGGGCTACTGTTTTTAGCTTGGATGGAGATAGTGCAGCCAGGGTAGATGTCTTTCCAGGGAGATTTTTCACATCCTTTTGGGACCTAATTTAACTCGACATGGTACAGGCAGTCTGGGATTTCTGGTCGAGGGTACCAATGCCTCAATTTTTTATAGCAACTCAGATTGTTCTCATTCCGAAGAAGGAAAATCCCTCATCTTTTGCCAATTTCCGGCCAATTAGCCTTTGTAACTTTTCGTCAAAGGTAATTGGGAAGGTACTTTCTCTACGACTTGCTAAGTCGCTTCCCACTTTGATTTGTCCAAGTCAAGGAGGTTACATATCTGATATCATTTTGTTGGCATCAGAGTTAATTCATTCATTGAATAAGAAGTGCATTGGGGGCAGCATGATCTTAAAGTTTGATATGTTGAAAGCTTTTGATAAGGTGAAGTGGTCCTTTCTTATGGAGGTATTCGGGAAATATGGTTTCAGCCGCCACTTTTTGAATCTCATATTTAACTGTTTGGCGTTTAAAAAGTTCCTTGTCACAGTCAATGGGACATTATGCTACTTTTTTCCTTCCACCCGGGGTGTTTATTAAGGGGATCCTCTATTTCCTACCTTGTTCATATTGGCTGTGGAAGTGTTATCTCAGGGTTTGAACAGATTTTTGTATAATGGTGAAATGGGCGACTATATCACCGAGCGTATTAGCCTTCCTGTCTCTCACTTGAGCTTTGCAGATGATGTCATTATTTTTACACGAGGACTAAAGAAGGGCCTACAAATGCTGATAGCCTTCCTTGGGTTCTATCAGGATTGTTCGGGTCGAAAAATTAATTTTCACAAGAGCTCTATGTATCTCTCTTCTCACATATCAGCCTAGCGGCGAAAACTTCTTGCAGATCTTACTGGTTTCGTTATTCAGCCTTTGCCAATGGTTTTTGGGCTGCCCAATCTTTCTGGGAAGAGCTAAGATCTCCTACTTTGAGCCCTTTTTTAGTAAGATTAAAGCTCACATCAACGGGTGGCAGAGAAAGTATCTTTCTCCGAGAGGAAGGCTGATATTGATCAGGCATGTTCTCTCTGTAATGGCTGTCTATTTGTTGGCAATTATTAACCCTCCTCATCAGGTTATTTGAGAAGTTGAACGGCAATTTGCCTGCTTCTTCCGGGGACATTTGGAATTTGATAGGAATAGACATTGGTGTAGCTGGAGCACCATCACCCGATCTTTCGTAAAAGGAGGTATGGCTGTCCGATCTCTTGATCGTGCAGTCATGGCTCATGGCTTTAAGTTGTGGTGGAAATTTCATACATTAGAATCATTGTGGGCTCGATATTTGAAGATGAAATTTAGGTTTCAGTCGGGCGAGGATCTGATTGAAGGAGGCTCCCAAGAGTGGCTACGCATGCAACAGTCTTGTTCTTGGGCAAAATCACTGATAGTGGAGGATTCTGATGGTACTTTTGTCTGGATTCGTCTTCCATAGGGAGGTTTAATGTCTCTGATTGCATCTTGGCTCTAGGGGAGGACGAGTTGAACAATACAACCACTAAGAGCTTCTTCCATTCCAGGATTCCACTATCATGGTCTATATTCAAGTGGAAAATGAGCAACAAGTATTTGGCGACAGATGACATGAGATCTTGACTAGGCTTTCATCTAGCGTCTCGATTTCACTATGAAGAGTCAGGAGAATCGATTGCGCATCTATTTGGTGGCTGCAAGATTGCTACAGCAGTATGGGCGCACTACTGCCGTGCTTTTGGAGTGACTGAAGGTTCAGTGGAGCTGGAGGGCATATTACAGCAATGAAGCTACTAGTCACGAAGATTGGGCATCTTAGTTAAACTCATTCCATTGCTAATTTGTAGTGAAATTTGGATGACTCGGTGTGCATCCTTCTTTTTTGATGAAACCAGTAGTCCTAGCAAGATCATTCACAAAATTAATTGGCAACTTTATCACATAAATAGGGCACACAATTTGCCCATTTTAGATAGATTATTTCCTAAAATTCTACCTTAGCTAGGTTTGAAGGTGGTTTTCACTATTCATTTGCTTTCTAAGGTTTGCGTCCCTTTCATTTCGTTCTTTCTTTAATAAATAGGTAGGAGTCAGTGCCTAACCCCTTGTCTTGGGACGACTTTATTTTCCAAAAAAAAAAAAAAAAATCTGTTCTCTCTTTTGTGGTGATTCATTTACTAGTTTGTGTTAATCCTCCAAAGCAAGTTTTGAAAGAGATAGAAAAAAATTTTGCTTCTTTTTTTTGCTGTTCGAAAGATGAGACTCAGAATAAGCATTGGTGTGCCTAGGATAAAATTAGCAATCCTATTGCGAATGGTGGTTTGGTTGTTCATTGATTATCTCAAATCATGCATGCATTTGGGCAAAAATTGTGGTGGAGTTTGAGAACAAATGATAATTTATGTTCTAAGCATTTCAAATTAAAATACGAATTTGATGTCCTTATTAAGCCCTTCTTGTAATAAGTTTTATTTTTATTTTTACATAAACAGGTAGGAGTTTGTCAAACCCCCTACTCCCCACCCCCCATTATCAAGCAGTGCTTTTTTTAAAAAAAATAATAATAATAATAAATTTAGCGAGAGAGATTCCTTGAGCTTAGGGATCCAAGTAAACATCCCTGTTCTACATCGTCATCTTGGTGACCAGATAGTCCGAGGACAGCTTCACTCCGTCCAACTTGTTAGAGTAGTGAAGAATCGATCTAATACCAGCAAACAAAGAATGCAAATCAGATTTGGAAAACGACAAAGAAATGACTTATGAGGGAAGGGTATTTTTGACAAAGCATCAATTCATTCCTATTCCTTATTAATTAGGATTTGAAATTCCAAGCTATATAAGGATTGTGATTCTTCACCATTCTGATAGATTTTAAACAACCAAATAATGGAGTTCTAAATCCTTAGGATTAGGCCCGAATAGAATAGCCATTTTAGTGAACCAAATACCACATTAAAGGTTTTATTAGTAGTTGCATAAAAGAGAAGGATAAATGGATATCTTTATGAAAGTTATTATATTTGATATGAGATGAGAGTAATTATATGTGGTTTTAATGGGTCGAGCCTTTGCTTAATTTAGTTTTAAGCTACAGTACTTAAGACCTCGAGGTCTCAAGTTCAAGATACGATGAGATTAAGGGGGGAATCACTTTTGCTCTTAGGAAGTTGAGAATATATGGAGTGTGCTTTTTAGTTAAAAAAAGAAGGGAATATGCATCATGCATCACATGGCTCATTTCACATCGAAAGAGCATCGTCACTTTTCATCCTTGAGCTTTGAACTATTTTGGATTCTTTTAAAGAAATTAAATAGGACGTAGTGTATTTGACAAATGCATCATGTCTCCCTCGTATGCCAAATGAAATCGATTGTAAAAGAATTGACTCACAACAAACACAGAATGTTAGAAAATGTTGAGGGACAAATGCACCATCATTTTCTTTTAAAGTTCAAAAATTTCAATGCTGTTGAAGAAATTTCCAAATATACTCAAATTGAATAGGGGTATGCTAATTTTACCCAATTTGCAAAAACATTGTATTTCTATCGATTTGGATCACCTCATTTTCACTTTATACCAAAATTGAGTTTTCAACATTTTCTTCAAATAAAACCTAGCCCACAAATGAAAAATTACACCCTTATCCCCTCATTCCTCATTATACAATTGGGACAAAAAGGACCGAAACCATTCCCCTTCCCTTTTTTCTTCACGAGACGTACATGACTGATTTTCCCCTTCCCTTTCTTCTTCTTCTTCTTCTTCTCCTCCTTCCATTCTAATCGTGACACAAAGGACCGATTTCCCTTTCCTTTCTTCTTCTTCTCTTCCTTCCCTTTGCTGCAAAAGTCATTGTTGCTACCGTCGCCGCTACTCCATCGCCGCTACTTCAACCCATCACTCGTCAACTTCAGGTAACTTTTCTTCTTCTTCACAACTTGAACTTTCTCTTCATAAACTGTTAGTTGGGAAAATGAGATATGAAGTATACGTTCTCATGATTTTTCAGTTTTTTTTTTTCGGAGGCATATTTTTGTTTTGAAAGCATGATTTTATGTTGTTGAACTTCGATTTTATGTTGTTGAAAGCATGATCGAAACTGTGTTGTGTTTGAAATTGAATTGGATTGCGTTTGCCATTGGAGGAATGAAATTGAAGATTTCAATCCAAGTTATTATTATTACTACTACTACTAGTACTATTAATATTATTATTCTTATTATTATTTTCATTCAAATTATTAATATCATTATTTTTAATAAATTGTTATTATTATTAATCAAATCATTATTATTTTCAATCAAATTATTATTATTAATCAAAATGTTTTGGAGCTTAATTTATTTACTATAGTAAAAAAAAAAAATCAAGGTTAATTTAACGATGATTTTTCTAATGAATTATTTCTTTTTTTCTTTAATATATATATATATATATATATATTTGTATATATAGGTTTTTGATGCCTTGTTGCCACCACGATCCCCGGGTTCTACTTCGGATCTCGTTGGCTGGGTCTTCGATCATGTTATATGAATGCCTTTTGTTCTACAGCAAGCCCGCTATTACAGTAAGATAGGATGTACCCAGCCTGAGTAATTTTCTCGAGGTTCCATGGACCCTCCCAACTGAAAGGTTTACTCGATCCCTATTTAGTCGCTTGCATCTGTTATTTCATGGCTCCGATGATGAAGGGGCATCCTGAGAAGTTGCCCTTCTTGCCATGCACCAATGCCATGGCGTAGCATATCAGGGATGAGATGACTTGGATCATGCTACAATGGAGCAAGTTATATCGAGTTTAGATTGTTGTTTTTATATTGCAAGGTTTATTTAATTGTAAATTAGGTGTAAATTATTTTATTTAATTGTAAGGTTTCTTTAATTACAAATACGAATTCGTGAAAAATGTTCAAATTAAAATGAACTATGCTACAACTTGGAAATGTTTGGGGACTTAAAATGTTTTAAAAAAGACTGAAGACCAACATTGCAAATTAAATAGTTTAAGGATGAAATTTTACCAATTTATTTAACAAAAATCTAACTACCAACTATTTTAGATATTAAGTAAACTATCATGTTAAAACTAAATGTAGTCATTTAGAGGCATTTTTAGAATAAAAAATTGTTTTTAAAAGACTTTTAAATATTTTGGTATTATTTTTTAATAAAATTATAATAATTTTACCATATAATATAAAATATATTTAAGTTGAACTGATTTAAAAATTAGCTAAATTTTAATATTTTTTAACTTTTTTTAAAATTCAAACCAAATGATTATTTTTAATTAGAAAGTTCTCTTTTATCCAGGGTTTAGGATTTCTCGAGAGTTTAGGGTTTCTGGAGGGTTTCGACCACTTGTATATCGATTTTGACCATTTGTGGATTGGAATGCCGAATTCCAACCCTCTGAGGGTTGGAATAATTATTATTATAATTTTTTTAGTGAAATTTATTATTTTTAACTTCATTATTATTTTTCTTATTCAAATTTATTATCATTATTATTGTAAATCAAATTATTATTTAGTATTATTATAAATCAAATTATATGACCATTATTATTATTATTATTATTTGATATCATCCCATTCAATTACATATTCAATAAAGTGAAATAAAATTCCATGATAAACATTCATGCAATCTGCCATGGTTCTCCTAAAATCTCTGTAATTCACGTTTGATGATACAACTACTAGACGCACCCTTCGACTCAGAAAACTCTCGTGATCAACAATTCTAATATAATTCATTTTCGCAAATAACACAAACAAATATATATTAAAAAATGTCCACTAAATAATGAATTAAAAACAAGAAGAAAAAAAAAAATCCAGGATAGGGGTATTTCGATCCATTTTGGACCGGAATTCAAGAAAAAAAGAAAAAGAAGGAAATTCTCTTCAAGGACAGGAATTCCACGATTTTGGTCCTTCTTGGACCAGATTGTTTTTAAAAAGAAGAAATTCTCTTCAAGGATCAAAATTCAAGGATTTTGGTGCTTCTTGGATCGAAATTTAGAAAAAAAGGGAAATTCTCTTCAAAGACTAGAATTCCACGATTTCAGTCATTGGATTGAAATTTTGTGCACTTTCTGCACTTTCCTTCCTTCCATCTCTTACTATTGAATGTGGGCTAGAAAAACTAGACAAATAAGAGAAAACAACTCACCAAACACAAACTGCCAACAATACTTTGAGATCAAACCAGAAGAAAATAAAAACAAAAGATACCCACCGAATAGTACAATCCACCACCAAACACCAAGCCAAGAATCAGTAGACAACTATAGGAGGTTTAATATTATTACAATTACAATTACAATTCCAAAAGAATCTTTATTTATTTATTTATTTTTTAATGAAAACCGTCCATAGTGACAAACCCCCCGTCACTATGGACTATTTTCATTAAATAATAATAATTAATAGAATGATCAATTCCCTTTTCGAAATAAAATGTCTTATATTGGCTTTGATAAATTAATTTTAAGAAAAGTGTTTCATTTGTTTATAATAATATCAATGGCTTTATAAATTTTTAACTAATATAGGGGACAAGACATTCAATTCTGGATATATAAATAAATATATATATATATATATATCTATATATATATATATATATATTTATATATTTGAAGATTCAATTACAAAAATGAACGATACATAACAAAAATGGCTTCCGGATTGGAGAGGAGCTGGCTGTAGATGGGTCGAGCATATGGAAGACATTGTTGCAGGCTCGTGAATGGGCTGATTCTCTTATTGTCTAGGAAACTGATGATGAGATAGATGTTTACATATGGAATTTGTCTTCTCATGGTCGGTTTAATGTCTTAGAGTGCATCTCCGCTTTAGAAGAGGAGAAATTAGATGGTACCAACTCGGATCACTATTTCCACCAGCATATTCCTCTCTCTTGATCCATTTTCATGTGGAAGCTCAACAGACAATTTTTGGCAACTGATGGTATACGCTCCCACTTGGGATTCTCTCTTGCTTCTCGTTGTCATTGTGGGAGAGCTGCTGAATCCATTGCTCATCTCTTTGGAGATTGTCACATTGCTATGGCAGTTTGGGCTCATTATAATAGAGGCTTTGGCATGGCAAATCATTCTGAATATTTGGCAGACTGCTTGGGGAACTCAATCTCTTCGTTTGGGTGTTTTAGCGAAACTCCTTCCATCCCTAATTTGTCATGAAATTTGGACAACTCGATGAGCTTCAATTTACTCAAATGATCCCAATAGCATTCAGAAGATGATCCGCAAGGTCAACTGGCATCTTTATCATATAAATAAGGCGTATGATCTGCCTATATTAGAGAGATTACTCCTTAGTATTACCAATTAGCTAGTCTCCGAAGGATCTGCTGTGTCTCATTGCTTTGCAAGGCTTTGCCCTAATTTTTTTTTATCATTCAATAAATGGGTAGGGGTATGTGCCTAACCCCCGTCCTTCGGATGTTTATATTAAAAAAAAAAAAAACCGTTAAAAATCTTATAAATACTTAGACATAGGGAGTATATCCTTAACATTAAACTAACATGATATCATACATAAACTTTTAGAACTCGAATACATGAACTTTTCAATCACAGATGAAGTGGTTTAATTATGGATGAAGTGGTTTAATTATTAATGAATGTAATTTTTTCTTTGACGATTTTGTAAGGGGAAGACAAAACGAGATAAAATTATTCCAACAACTTCTTCCACAAGGCAGAAGCAAAACAACCAAGAGGAAACGGCAAGTGGCAAGACTTGCTAGCTAGACGTCAACTTACCAGTCAAATGTTTTTTTAAAGTTTTTTTTTTAAATGTCTTTTGTTAACGGTGTCCATGTCAGTTTGTATACATCTTGACATTCCGCTTATCCAAGAGGATGTCGATGGTATTCGAACTCGAGACCTATGGTCTGTGCGCTCGCCACTTCACCCACTAGGGATACATCAAAAGGACAAGTTACCAGTCAAATATGTTAAGAATTGATTTCAATTGGGAAACACTCAATCTGTTCAGAATTGAGTGTCACATTTTAATAAATAAGTTTGATTTCGTTCATTAATACATTACATTATCAATTTTCTTAACAAAAGTTTTACTAGTTTCGGAAATGAGACATTTAATTTCGATAACCCAAAATGAAATATGAGACATATTCTTTTCTAGACGGAGGAAACTACTCCTTAAAATTAATATCATTCAAATTAAATTAAATAGTCATAAAAAAAATTATAATATGCTATTCTATTTTCTTTTTATGCCCGTACTCGTGGAATGTATACTTCACACCAAGAAATTCTTTTTTGCATTATATAATGCAGAATTATTGAGTTATTGTACAATTCAGTCTTCAAACATTACCTTTTTGGAAGATTTGGTCTTTAATTGTTTTCTGTTTTTTTTATCCTTTATCATACCAAAAAAATTTATGGTTAGATATTTTAGTCCTTTTGACAGGATTCTTAAAAAAAATCACCTGATTTTGAAGTCAACTTTAAGGATGATAAAGGCGAAAAAAAAAAACTTTAAGGGTGATAAAGGCCAAAACAAAAATTTAAGGACCAAAACTTTCAAAAGGGTAAAGTTTGAGGATTGAATTATATATTAACCTGTAAAATAATATTGTCATTTAGTTATTCACACTTGCAGCAAGAGACTTCCCAATCGTAGGTCATTATTTAATGGCTTTATAAATTAATAACACGAAGAAATATAGGTAATTGTTCTCTGTAGAAAAGGCTGTAGCTGAGTGGTTTGAAGATAAAATTTGAATCTGCAGATTGTGAGTTCAACTCAATATTCCTCCATACTTTAATTTTGGTGAATTGTAACTTTTGACGGAACAATTATGAGAGTTTGGCTTGGACAAGCCAGTGGGAAAAAAAGAAAGAAAAAAAAAGTTAATTGTTCTCATACGGCTTCCACTCGGTTGATTGACCTCTCTCTAAGACGACTAAGTCATGATATCTAATTAAGAAGAACTCCAAAAGAAAGACCAGTTTAATTTATAAGGCATCAACATGCGTATGAATGGAAGACCAAAATAAAAAATACACTATAACTACTAATTCCTTTTAGTTACCTAATACTAGTCTCAATGACTAAGACTAAGTCATATATACTAACAGAAGACCGACAATAGAACATTTTTTTAAGCTCTATGTCCCCTGGGAAGAAGTCTATAAATAGATTGGAAGTTATAATCTTGAAAAACAAAAAAAAAGCATATTTCTTCTAAATATTCCTCTCATCATCTCAGTGTTGCTTAAAAGTTATTAAGCAATAATGGCTTCTAAAACTTCGAAACTCCTTGAAATATTATTACTTTCGTCCTTGTTATTTGTAATTCTTCCTACAGTCATGTCTCATGCACATCTGCCTGCAGAGGGCAAAAGGCCATCATCCCCTTATGACTTCATAAAGCATCTGGGGGAATGTCACAAAGGTGAGAAAGTGAAAGGCTTGCACGAGCTGAAGGGCTACCTCAAAAGTTTCGGTTATCTTGATTATGATCACTCCAGGAATAGACAACATGCCCACGACGATGATTTCGATGATACTCTTGAGTCGGCAATCAAGACATACCAAATGAATTATCATCTCAATGTGACCGGAACTTTGAATGCTCAAACCGTATCAACCATGACAAAATCACGTTGCGGTGTACCGGATATCGTGAACGGTACCAATTGGATGATGAGGAAAGATCACAAGAAAACCAACAGAGGGCATCGCTCTACCTTCATGCACACGGTGTCACATTATAGCTTCTTCCCGAATAACCCTAGATGGCCCAGTTCTAAGACTCATCTTACCTATGCGTTTTACCCTAATACTAACCCTCAAGTCATGAGTCCAGTGACTAGAGCATTTAATAAGTGGGCATCAGCCACGCACTTTACTTTCTCACGAGCTCAAGATCTTCAAACTGCTGATATGAAGATTGGGTTCTTTAGATCAAATCATAATGATGGACATTCATTTGACGGGCCGGGTGGAACATTGGCTCATGCTTTTG
>JAOXNR010054288.1:0-12805 GCA_028571225.1 Parsonsia alboflavescens | reverse complement strand
TTAGAATGACTAAGTCAATTACTACTATGTAGTAAGGGTATTTTAGTCATTTTATAGAGTCATGAACATTGTGTCTTTAGGTCCCTAATCTAGCCCTATTTTATTCTAGAGCTTCAAGGAGAGATGCATTGAAGATTCATGCATATAAAGACTTATACTTCAAGTATAAGAATAACACTTTTAAGATGAAAGTAACATTGGTGATTTATGTGCAAGACAAAGAAGAACTACTTGATTTGGAAGCAATGACGAAGAGAACTACACACTTGATCAAGTTGAACCAAGAAAGAAGTTGTTCCATGTTTGCAACACTGATATCGATGAAGTTGTTCCTCCATTATTCTCTTCTATCAAAATGCATTGATAGTGACACAAATCACAGTTGTTCATTTTTTTTCATTTGTCCTTTCGTTTTGTATAATTCATAACTTTGTATTTAATTCTACTAATGTAATTCTTTTCTATATTGCTTTTTTTTAAAATTCTTGTTTATTTTCTACTATTTTTTGCAAATATACTTGTTGTTGTTATTCATGCATGAGAATGAATGGGAGGTGAGACTCCTTAGTGAGTTTTAACTCCTTTCACTATTATAAGTTAACTTAAAGTTATAACTTGTTAATAAAAAATGTAAACAGTGTGGGAAAAAAAAAAAAAAGGTACTTAACACTAGGAGTTCGGTAACCCAATTTGGTTATGCCTACTTTGGTGCTCCTCGCCCAGCCTAATCTCTACCTTGATTCAAATACAAGTTTAATTTGTAATGAGGTATTACAAGACTTGATCGAACTTTTGTGAATTCAATCAACAGCTTTTGATTACAAGTCCCCTTGTAATTTCTTCAATCATGGAATCTCTCCAAATAAGATCATCTCGATCTGGACAAAGTTCTTTCTCCCAGA
Source organism: Parsonsia alboflavescens (assembly GCA_028571225.1). NCBI lineage: Eukaryota > Viridiplantae > Streptophyta > Magnoliopsida > Gentianales > Apocynaceae > Parsonsia > Parsonsia alboflavescens. The sequence continues at coordinate 11,903 of JAOXNR010054288.1, read as the reverse complement.
GAACCGTGTTCTTGATTAAATTAAGACTCCCTTCTTTGAAGGATTGTTTTGATGAACTACGTTGAACTTTGTCTGATTAAGCCCATAGAACTTGATCTTTGTTTGATATAGTAAATCTCTAGAATGTGAGATCAATTCATGATGGTAGAGTTGTGGAACTGTAGGATTTTTCGTTGCTGCTTGAATACATTAACCTTGCTGCTTGACGTCATATAAATAGTCTCCAATCTTCCTTGATCTTTGACATCCTAATTTAATATTTAAATTCAAGTTTTGTACATAGAAAAGAATATCTAATTGAATTTAAAGACTCTAGATAGTGGAAAAAATTAAAAACAACCTATCTAGATAATTATCTCAGTGTTACCCAAGTTTAAATTCAATAAAAACATTGTCTCCAAAATTCTCGTAGAGAGACTTTTTCTAGCCTACTATTTTGTCATTTCATTAGTTGTATCTTTGAGCTCGGTTGCAACCTGGAACAGTCAGTCCAATAAGTTTTGACCTTAACAGTATTCCCCATTGGAGATGTTTGACACAAAAACTTTGCAACAAGTCTTCCACATATTGGATAGCTATTATCTAATCCTCATATGACATCCGGACATCATAATCAATCATCCAGATAATAAAAGAACAAGTAATTACTAATACCAAAATAAATATTAGTAATATAGTAATCCACAGTACCAAATTGAAAGAAATTTGTTCAGTAATATTATTGCTTCATGCAAGTAAAAAAAGTGTTCCTTGTTTCCAAAAAATATACTACTGTTGCTGTTGTTTCCTGCTTTCCACTATCTCCCCCTTTGTTGTGCTATCAACTCCAAATAGTCAATCATCATTGAAAAACATTTTCAGAATTTCAATTGTTATCCACTTTGCCTTTAACTTGGAGAAATCTATTTTCAACTTTTCTACATTCGCAACAAGTGATACTATTGCAGCATTAGTGGTTGCGGCATTGAGTTTGAGCTGGGACTTCATTGTTTTTAAAGAATGATCAAAATCATTGATGGAACCAAGATGTCTAGCCCTTGACACTTTCATTATCTTGCTAGATGCTTGCACAATATGCGTAAGAAGAATATGAATATCATCCTTCTTCAATTTATTTTGAAGTACAAGAAATGTGATTAAAGGACAACATGAAGATCTTGTTGCACCATTGGTCCTGCTATGCTTAATTATGCATGCAAAAAAAACAATCTCCATATTGATTTTAATCGTTGTTCAAGAGCATATAAGAACTATGCCCTTTCACTGCTCACCTAAGTAACATTAATGGTATGAATCTCGTTGCATACAGAAATTTTAAGGAGCAGAAAGTATTGAGCATGTAAAGAGGAGGCTTTTAGTTTCCCATCATCTAGCCATGATTCTAACTCATCTCCAGTTCGAACATTGGTGATCAGATTCAAGTCTATAAAGGCCTGCAATCTAGTTCCAGCATAAATCAATGAAAAAGGTTTTCTAATTTGACTATTGTTTTCCAGCATATGATTAATCCCCATTTTGTTTTCTTCTTTTCATCATAAAATTTAAAACTTAGGGCAAGGTCGATAACAGATTATCAAGTTTAACAATTCCAAAACTAGTTGCCTTATCTTTTCCTTTATCAACTGGGATTTTTGTTGCATTAGAAACATTTGTTGTAACTTTCTTAGAAATTTCATTATCAAATTTCCCTGACTCTAACTTAGATTTCTCAAACTTAGAACTATCAAACTTCTCACTTTTAGATTTTGCTTTAAAACTAAGAGAATAACCAGATGATGACTCAAAAATTTCAACAACTTTAAGATTTATATCTCTTCTAGATGTGATTTTCCTTTTCGTTTTAAGAGTAGTGTAGTGAATAGTTGGTGATTTTAAAACCCTAGTATCTGTGTTCTTCAATTATGTCAACATCTTTAGTGATTTGCTTAGTTTCCTCTTCCTCAACACGAGACATTGTAGATTCAAACTGCGCGGATTGTTCTCCTGTAATTTCTCCTGTCATTGCAACCTATTTATGAGTTGAAAATGGGGTTTGCTTTGAATTTGACTATTCATCATCTAATTTTGATGGTTGTGTCTTTTCCTTTGGTTCTGCTTGTGGTTCAGGTAAGATTAAGGCTTTAGTCAGAGATGGACCTTCTTGAATGATGGGAGTTCTTTCTATTGCAGTAGCAGGTTCAGACTGCTCTGATGAGGCTCCCACTTCTAATCTTGTTGCAGCCGGTAGTGACATTGTCTTTAGTTTTCCTGTAGGGGGTTGCAAAGGTTATGCCTTTTTTGTCTGTGTCACCTTCTTTGATCTTCCTCTTGGTTTGGGTTTCAATTGAACCACACTGGATGTGTTTGCCTTCTTGCCTTTACTGGTAGTCACCATTGTCTGTCTTTTTGTTTTTAGGTTTTGTGAGAGAAATGACAACAAAAGAGTAATATAGAGAGAAATTTTGATTAATGAAACAGAAGAGTTGTAGTTAATCTAGCAATGATAGAGAGCTGATGGAAGTCTGTCATAAACAAAACTTCAAAGTTTATGCCAATTCAAATTGATCAGCCCATTTGAATTTTCAACTGTCATGACTCTTCAATTTTGTTTTTCCTTTTTTTCCTTTTCTTTTAATTAAATACAACATAAAATTTTAATCCAACATGCGTGTGACCCATCAAATGAGACACAGCCCAAGTGCCCCACAGAACTCTTCAAATTGAGTAGTGTCCAATGATTTAGTAAAAATATCAGGTATTTGTTTTGCGTTGTAACATGCTCCAATGTGACAACTTTCTTCTCAACCAAATTCCTTCTAAAGTGATGAAAAATGTCAATATGCTTTGACTTGGAATGCTGCAAAGGATTCTTTGAAATATTACTTGCACTTTTGTTATCACGAACATTAGTACCTCATTTTGTGAAATTCCATAGTCTTCAGTCATCTGCTTCATCCAGATAAGTTGTGTACAACATCTTCTTGTGGTAATGTACTCTACCTCGATTGTTGAAAGAGAAATATAACTGTGCTTCTTTCTATACCATGATACCAAGTTGTTACCATGATAGAAACATCCACCAGATGTGCTTTTTCTATCATTTCAATTTCCAACCCAGTCTACATCAGTATAACCAACCAACTGCAGCAAATTTGTTTTCTTAGTGAATAGAATTCTATAATTAGAAAGTAGAATTCACATACCTTAGCATTCCTTTCAGTTCTTTGAGATATGATTCTTTTGGATTTGATTTATAGCAAGCACATATTCCAATTCTAAATTATATATCTGACCGACTTGCTGTAACATATAATAATCCTCCAATTATGATCCTGTAGTAGCGTTGATCAATATGCTAACCAACTTTATCTTTGGTTAATTTGTTGTTTGTTCCCATTGGTGTCCTAACATCCTTAGTTCCTTCTATTCCGAACTTTTTGACAAGATTCACTGCATACTTTGTCTGAAAGATAAATATGCCTTGATGAAATTGTTTAATTTGTAATACAAGAAAGACTTGTAACTCACCAATCATACTCATCTCAATTTTTTTTTTCGTGAGGTTAACAAATTCTTCCATGAGTTGTGCTGAAGTTCATTCAAACATAATATCATCCACATAAATTTTTGCAATCATGACCCTTTATGTTCTTAATAAACAATATTTGTGGAGCTACTCCTCTTTGATATCCTCTTGGTAGAAGTTATGTTGCCTATCTGTTGTACTATGCTTTAGGTGCCTATTTGAGCCCATAAAGTACCTTTTTGAGTTTGTAAACATGTTGAGAGAATTGAGGATTCTTATATTCTTTAGGTTGTTCAAAAAATATTTCTTCATTGAGATATCCATTAAGGAATGTTGTTTTGACGTCCATCTGTTGCAACTTGAAGTTTTTTGCACATGAAACTGTGAGCAGTAATTGAACAAACTCTAGCTTTGCAACTAGTTCTAAGGTTTCTTCGAAATCAATTCCTTAAACCTGGATGTAGCCTTGAGCAACAAGTTTTGTCTTGTTTCTTACAATGCTGCCCAATTAATCTATTTTGTTCCTAAAATTCATTTGCTAACAATTATATTTGTACTTTCAAGTCTAAGTACAAGTGTCCATACCTAGTTACATTCAAATTGTTGCAACTCATCTTGCACCAATCCAGAATTCATCAGTTAACTCTTCGTGGACATTTTTTAGTTCAAGTGTTGAAGTATTGCATGCAAATCAAATCATATCTTTCTAATTTACCCTAGGTTTTTTTCTTGTTTTCATAGTATCTTTTAGATTTCTAATAATAACTTCTATAAGATGATGAGATTGAACATGAGTTGAAGGTGCCTGTACCTATACAATCAGTGATGTGACTTCCTCAGAACCGTCGGTTTGTTGTGCATTGTCAACCACGCTCTGTGTTGTAATATTAGGCGTATTCGCAACATCAAGTGATATTGTAACTTGGGTTGAACTTCTAATCCAGATGACCTTTTAGCAACTTTTAGAAGTTCTTCTTCACCATCCATTTCACTACAAAGATCCTTAAAATCTTCCACAACCACATTAATAGATTCCATAACAATTTTTGTTTCATTATTATAGACTTTAAAAGCACGACTGTTTGTAAATATCCAAGAAAAATTTCTTCGCTACTATTTACATCAAATTTGCCCAATTGCTTTCTATCATTCAAAATGTAGTATTTGCTCCAAAATACATGAAACTAGTGTAAATTAGGCTTCATAGCTTTCCACAATTCATAGACTGTTTTACTAGTATGTGGTCTGAGAGAGACTCGGTTCACTGCTTCAGCTCACCAATGTTGTGACATTCCCTTGAATTACAACATTGCTTGTGTCATTTCATGTATTTTCCGATTCTTTCTTTCTTTCTGCAACTCCATTTTAAAATATAATTGTCATTTGTGTCTACCACAAAGCATTTATCTTTCTCACCTTCACATTTTACTCATGATCACATAATTGACTACTACTTATCTAATTGGTTTTCATTCCGCTAACATGAAGTACTTTATTTAAAGTTGGAATATTTTCAAGAATAAAAATCCCATAACCAATTACCTTCTTTCAAACTCCATCTCCAAAAGGAACATGTTTAGATGTTGTCTTTGTATAGTTTGATGGAAAAGTTTTGTTACCTTACATGTAAAGTGAACATCCACTGTCCATATACCAAAAATTCTCAAAATTATCAAGACATGAGAAATAAGCTACCAATGCTTTGTACTTTTGCTTTGGCTTGAAAACTTTTGTCATTTTGCCCAGCCTTTTGTCTTTACATGTTTTTTTTTTATGTCCTCCTTCTAAACATGCATAGCATATAGGTGTTGAAATCATTTGTTTTTTTTTTTTTTGTTTTCTTGTGGGTTTCCATCTTCCAGTGATGAATGACTTGTATGGTGAATGGTGCTATGGTTTCTTCATTTTCCATTTTGAGTTCTTCAAATTTGCAACAACTTTGAAGATTTGACAGAACTGTTCCTTCATGTACAACCTACAAGATATCCCAAGCCTCTTTAGCAATGCTACAAGTAGAAATTGTGTCTGAACTATTCTGCTCAATGGCATTGGAAATAGCATTCAATGTTGGAGTGTTGCCCATGTACTCTTCGTTTCAGATTCAGTCCATTGTTCTTTGGCTTTTTGAGACGTTGTACCATTAAATGCAATTTGAGTTGGGATTGTCTAGCCTCGTTTGATTGCTGCCAATTAAGTTCATCTTGAGTACTGATGTAGACTTCCATTCTGGCTTTCCAGTAAAGTAGGCAGCTTTGATGAGGTATTTTCCATTGAACTTGTTGCCTCCAAGTCTCAATGATCTTCACTTACTATGTGTACTATACTACAAGTGGAAGTTAATCCAGACCTGCAGCTACAAATGTGGAAAAAACTTCAGTTGAATCCAGTGCTATAAGAGAAAGTCCAGCGAAGAAACTGAAAACAGATTAACTCACGTCTTGTAGTGTACTTCTATAATCCTGATTCTATTCTTCTTTCTTTTCCGTAAATATGTAGCTTTGTAGATCAATATTTTGTGATGCAAATTTCATTATCTATTATAGTAAAAGTTGTTCCTCTCACTAAGTTTGAAAGGCTGGGCACCCCTCGCACCTCATGTGTGTGTGTGTATATATATATATATATCACACACATATACATGTGTATATATAAACATTTGTAATAGTGGTGTCACATCACCCCTATTTTTAAAACTATTACTTTTTACAAATGAGTTTTTAAATATGAAAGGTTTTTATAAACACAGAATAGTGCAATTAATAATTTGGAAAATCATTTATGTAATTAATAACTTCATTCTCAAAATTCGATAATCCACAATTAAATAAATAAATAAAATTAATATTAATTAACAAAACTATTTATTTTATATACTAATTACCATATTGGATAATCTACCAAAATTATAAAGGATCAATAATTCTAAAATAGGAAAAAAGTACTTCCTCTATCTAAATTTGAATGTCTTTATTTCAATTTTAAGACATCCGAAATTCAATATAAATAAAGGGGGTAAATCTTGTTTATTCAAATATCATATTTAAAATTAAAAAAAAACAAATCACAGTTCAAAATCTAAGGTTCCTATTTCAAAGGTAAGTTTCGAAAATCCTGAACATCACAAGATTTCTCCAACACTCTTGGTTTTTGAAAGATTTATGCTGTTGCAGAAAGGAAAATGAAAAATATGTTTTCTTTTTCACAACAAAAATTTTTTGCCCTCCTACATCCCGTGGCTTTCGGTGATGATGGGTAAGAGTGTTCACGGTCTGGATTAGTTCGATTTTGTTCATTTTTCAAATTGAACCAAATATTCTAGTTTAGAAAATCTTACATCAAAACCAAAAAAAATTTCAGATTGATTTGATTTGATTTGGTTTGCATAAAGTTTGATTTGATTTGTTCGGTTTCAAAAAAATAATAATAATACTTTTTAGTTTTTTTTTTTTTAATCTTCATTAGGTGTGATAATTTCCAACTACTACAAAACGTCAGACAATTTTATTTTACTTTTTACACAACAAAATGCCCCATTAAGTGCATATTGAGCCCGCCGACGCTCACACCACCTTTTCCCTCCTCTTCTCTTCTTTTATAAATAGTATGATATGTTTTAGTTGGATTAGAGATCTATTTGGAAGATTTATAATTGATTTAGTTGCAAGTTTTCTTTGGAATTCTATTTAGTATTGGAGAATTTTGTAAATGTTAATTTTTATTTTGAGGATTGCTACTTTGAATAAGATATGGGTTTTATTTTCTTTAATGTATAGTTAAGAATCATATAGTCTTACATGTTGAGTTGGCCTAATACACGATGTGTTACTTCAGGATGCAGGGTAAGACATTTTTTGCCTTTTAAATTGATCGCGTGACTCATTTCACCTCGTGGCTTGTCCGAGAATGTTAGTTTGGACAAAAATTGATGACCATAACATGATAAGAGACCATAGTAGTTGAAAAATTTAGGATCAAACTATAGTTTTACTTAAAGATGAGAGATCAAATGGGTTAAAATCCTAAACTTAATAAATATTCTCCTAACAACTAAGGACATTCTAATTGAATTACTGTGAAACTACTCACTCCATCATAATTTTCCTGTTCCTTATTATAGGTTGATGTTATTTCTTGATTTGGATGAAGGTTTTTAGGGTTCATACATTCAAATAAATCAATCAAAGAAGAGAAGGACTTATCAAAGGTTCAAGGGAGATTAGATTGACCTTTGTTGGTAATTCAACAGCAACCAATCTCTTGATTTGGTAGACAATTCAATACCTCACATAAGGTGATTGAATGCCCTAAATTAAATGGCTCCAGAACCCTAAGAGGAACTCTCAAGAACCCAAATGAAAGATCATGTTTGATCTTTAAAAACAAATCACTCAATGTGTCTACATGTTTGTAGATTGTTTTGTTTTATAAAGATAAGGAACTATATATAGTCCTAAAGCTATAAAATTAACCTAAGAATTCGCGGATGGGGTTTAAAGACATGATTACCCTTAAAACAAATGAAAAATAACAAGAAAGCATCGAAGATCAATGAAAAACAAAACAGAGCCGAAGCTGCCAGGTGCCATCTGGCTCTTGATGGCTACTAGAATGCCTCCTATTCTTGATTTGTGCTGAGTCGGCGTCCAAATGGTCTTGGTCAGGTGCCATATCCCCCTTTGCTCCAGCCATCCTTGCTTATTCTTCACATTTTGTTCCATGCTTTGTCTTGCCTTCAATTTGCACTCTTTGTAGACTTGGAATAAGGTCTTTTAGGCACATTTCCAAGCCCTCAAACTCCTCAAATGACCCTTCTATATTGCAAACATGGAACAGTTTCTTTGATGGCTCAGCTTGATTAAGCGTCGATCTCTTCATCATTGCTTTAGCATCAAGTATCTCTTCATCATTGCTTTAGCATCAAGTATCTCTTCATTGTCTTGCACATATGCCATCAATGTCTTCTTTATTCTTGAATCCCCATACTTGTACTTAAAATACAATTTTTTGTACAATTCTTCATTGCTTAGCATCAAAGTTCTCTCATTCTTGAAGTGGAAGTCCATATAAGCATGTTTTCTTCCATAAAATTCATTTTCAATGCACCGTTCCTTTGATGGCTTCCATGATAGCTCCACCAATGCTAAGGTAACTCCTTAATCCCTATCATAGGTCATTCTCCACAATTTCATGAATATTTTACTCATTCTTTCTAATATTTCTCCTAATCTATCTTTCCATAAAACTTTTTTCCCCTTTCAATGTTTTTGCTCCTATTCTTCTCTAGTACTAAAATTTGTAATTGATTTAGTTGTAGGTTTTCTTTGGAATTCTATTTAGTATTGGCGACTTTTGTAAATGTTAATTTTTATTTTGAGGATTGCTACATTGAATAAGATATGGTTTTCATTTTATGCAATGTATAGTTAAGAATCATGTTGTCTTGGATGCTGAGTTGGCCTAGTAAGCGGTGTGTTACTTCAGGACGCATGGTAAGACATTTTTTGCCTTTTAAATTGATCGCATGACTCATTTCACCTCGTGGCTTGTCAGAGAATGTTAGTTTGGACAATGAGGGCTGACCATAACATGATAAGAGACCATAGTAGTTCAAAAATTTAGGATCAAACTATAGATTGACTTAAAGATGAGGGATCAAATGGGCTAAAATCCTAAACTTAATAAAAATTCACCTAACAACTTAGGACATTCTAATTGAATTACTGCGAAACTTCTCACTCCATCATAATTTTCCTATTCCTTATTATAGGTTGATGTGATTTCTTGATTTGGATGAAGGTTTTTAGAGTTCATACATTCAAATAAATCAATCAAAGAAGAGAAGGACTCATTAAAGGTTCAAGGGAGATTAGATTGACCTTTGTTGGTAATTCAACAGCAACCAATCTCTTGATTTGGTAGACAATTCAATACCTCACCCGAGGTGATTGAATGCCCTAAATGAAATGGCTCAAGAATCCTAAGAGGAACTCTCAAGAACACTCATTAGTACCTTTAGAAAACAATCACTGAATGGTCGTATTCTACACATACAATATGTGTTAACACATAGTCCGGGAACACTACCCAATGACTAAAGGTAAGTCAACCTACTTAAAGGAGACTAATGTGTTATGAGCTTTGTTCAATGGAACGCCCAATTCCATTAATCGGCCAAGAACTAATTCCTTATGATTTAAAGTTCTGGTGATCCGTACCTTACTATACTGAACGTCTCAACACACAGATCACCTATTTAAATCAATTTGGACCTTCTTGCATGTTATACTAATATGTGTAAAATTACTTATTAAGATTTTAGTCTTTTATACCTTTTCTCAGAAAATGATAGCCTTTTTGGGCATAAATCCCAACAGACTCCGACTTGCACAAATACGACTATCCAATCATTTCATAACTCATACAATTATCTAAATGCTCTAAAACACTCAACTGTTCTAGTGTCTTTACAAAAAGAACTACTACATAATCCGTTAAAAGATACTAGGTGTCTCACACAAATAAGACCGTCTAGTAATTTCATTTCTCTTATAGCTATCTGAATGGTCACAAGGACATTCAACTGTTTAGAAAATAATTGAATAGCTTTACTAGACTTATTTTGAAGGACGCTAAGCAACTCTTTTGTGCATAGCCTTTTGATATATTTTGGACCACGAAGCACTGTAAATATCTAGCTAATTATATCTCACATAGTTATTTGAGTGTTATCAAACATTCAACTATTTAGAGACAGTAAGATAAATTTTTCTAGAACTAATACTAAGAGATACATAGTATCTCTATAGTGCATTCATTCTTGCTAAGTTAGAATCCTAAGTTACCTTTATCGTTTGTAACTATCGGTGATCATATGCTAAGGACTTTTCAAAAATAATTTTGTGAAGAACTACTAAAGAAAAAATCCCTCTATCATCACTTCCTATGCTATTACTCTGATATGTAACAAGTGGAACAAATTTTTGTAATTGCTTATTCCGGATAGGATGGAACGAATCCATAAAAGATTTAATTCTATTCCTATCTTTCGGAAAACTTACAAATATAAGGTTACATCAAAAAATGATTATATATATTCTCTGGTACTTGCAAAGTACCTATTATATATATCCAATCATTTGTCTAACTAGTTTCCACAAGAGTCTAACTAATATTAGTCCTTCGTAAAACATGATATATGAATTTTGTAAAATTTCAAAGCAATTAGTACATAACTCACATGATACTTTTTAATTTTTCCTGTGTAATGAAACACAAAGGGAATATTACAATCCAAACATTTAAATTTAACAAATGTTCTTTGGATGATACATGTTTTACGTATATGCCAACTTGTCATGAATATGTGATATCTAATAAATTTAATACTCTTCCGTATATCTAATTCTTTCGAATCTAACATACAGAGTATTACTAATTTATCGTCAAATCATTCATGACAATTTCATGTTGGCATTAGACTCTTTATCTTGATGACATTACTCTATATCAGAAATAGAATGTCATCCATAACAATTATTAATCTCTTATTCATCTAGAGTGCATCTACGTTTAATCAATATGTATAAGACTTCGAAAAGTCTGGTAATAAATGTATGCTCTCTTGAATACTAATGCTAACTTAGTCTACAAAAAGACTAAATGTTATACAAGATTTATGCATCTTTTTGGTAATTATACTTTATCTACTTGTATCCATAAAAAGATACTAGATTCAATCAAGTCCTAAGACTCAATAGAGCATTGATTACCAAAAACATTATCATGTAAATAGCATCTAGGATACCTCATATTGTTTCTAGTGGGTCCCAATTCTGAATAATTCGATTTGCTGTCAAAAGATATTGTCGAATTACTTATCAGATTTTGGAAAAGCTCCCACTACAATAAGGATCCTAAGAATTTTAGAGACTAAAGTTGTTAATAGAGATTCTAGGAAACTAATTCCCATCTCTTAATTCTACTTATTAGAACTTTGAAATTTTATTCTTGTATATGCCTTTCAAGTATCTAACATTGATGTAAACAAACATCATATGTTCTTGAAGAAAATATAAATAAAAGTTCTCCCACTATCCTTTATACTTTTCTTTACCATGGGCACCTTATAAAATCATACAACTTAGTTTTTAGATTTCAATCTCGAATTAATACAAAAACTGAAACTCCCTTTATCTTGAAAAGTTCCATTAAGCCTAAGCTTAATGTCACAACTCAAAGGATTTTCCTTAGTATTAATTCAAAATTTCTAAACACTGAAATGGTACAAATTTTATATCTTAAAACGTGTCTCCAAAAGAAGCGTATAAAGAAATATATACAAAGAATTATATCTATGACCAATATATATGTCATCCTTTTGACTATATCATATATGATG
>JAOXNR010054287.1:0-12805 GCA_028571225.1 Parsonsia alboflavescens | reverse complement strand
AAGATCTTCAAGTTTGCGTGGAATCCGCGACCCGTTGCTTAAAGAAGCAAGAACCTTGGAATGGTGAAGACGCCACAGACGGGGATGGATGGTCCGTTTGATAAGTCAGTTTGAACGCCATAAGGAATCCTTGATAAGTTCAGAAAGTTTCTTCAAGAACACAAGAAGGAAACTCACAAATTCGTATGAAACATCAAAACTGAATTGAATGAATGTGTTCAGCCCAATATATATGGGCGAATTTTACATACTTAGGGTTTTAAATGCAAAATAAATAAACTACCCTTAAACCTAAAGAAAGGAATCAGAATTTAACTCATATTTCAATCCTCATAAGAGAAACGACTCTAAACAATGAACAATTAAAATTTAAATCGAAACCTAAAAACTTAAATGTAGAATTAAAAATCAATCAATTCTTAATCAGGTCTTTAAAGCTTCTTGACTCCGGATCAACTTTGATAAGCAACACAAGCCCTTGTTCACCCACAGTAGTGAACACACTTTCTTCTTGTTGTAGAACTCTCCGGATTAAGTTATTCAGCTCCTCTTTGAATCTTTTGGCTCGAGCTCGTGTCACCGGACCAACTGGAACTTGAATTGGATTGTTGTGAGTATTCCTTGCAGCCTTGATGTCCTCATCACCCCGGGTCATAATAATCCCATATGAGTCACAGTTGACCGTTTTTTCGCCGTGATTCATTTCTTGCATTATATGGCCTCACGAGTGTGAAAATGACCATTTTCCCCTTAAGTTGTACCCCAGGGCGTTATAAGCCCATACAAGTCACAAATGACTGTTTTGACCCTATGCGGCACTTCGCTGCACCTTTATGTCCGAGTCACGGAGTCCTGCAAGGTTTTTGCTACTTCAAGCCACGATACTTGCACAACTGATTAATAACCATTTTGCCGCTATGTTGTACTGTGGGGCTTAATAATATGAGTCACAAATGACCGTTTTGCCTCTATGCGGCACTTTGGTGCACCATTATATCCGAGTCACCAAGCATTTCTAGGTAATGGTGTAGCAAGAAACGAAACTTGGAGCACAAGTCACTAATGACTGTTTAACCCCTACGATTCATTTCGCTCATGATATCGCCGCACGAGTTAGAAAATGACCATTTTACCCTTAAGTTGTACCCCGGGGCTTGATAAGCCCAAACAAGTCAAAATTAACTGTTTTGCCACCATGATTCATTTTTTGCATTATATGGCCTCACGAGTATGAAAATGACGATTTTCCCCTTAAGTTGTACCCCAGGGAGTTCTAAGCCCATATGAGTCACAAATGACCGTTTTGACCCTATGCGGCACCTAGCCCCACCATTATGTCCGAGTCACTGAGCCTTGTTATGTTGTGCTGCTGCAAGACACGATACTTGGAGCCAAGTGATAATCGACCATTTTTCCTCTATGATTCATTTCGAACATTAGATGGCTGCATGAGTGAGAAAATGACAATTTTGCCCAAATGTTGTACCCAACGGCTTAATGAGCCCATACGAGTCAAAAATGACCGTTTTTCCCCCATGCGGCACATCTGGGCACCATTATGTCCGAATTACCAGGCATAGCAAGGTAATGGTGTGGCAAGCCACGATACTTGGCACACAATTCACTAATGACTGTTTTGCCCCTATGATTCATTTCGCTCATTATATGGCTGCACGAGTTAGAAAATGACCATTTTATCCGTATGCGGTACCCCGGGTTTTAATAATCCCATACGAGTCACAATTGACAGTTTTGCCACCATGATTCTTTTCTTGTATTATATGGCCTCACGAGTGTGAAAATGTCCGTTTTCCATTTAAGTTGTACCCCGAGGCGTTAAAAGCCCATATGAGTCACAAATGACAGTTTTGTGACAAGTCGTGATACTTGGAGCACGAGTCACTAATGACCTTTTTTGGACTATTATTCATTTCGGGCATTATATGGCAGAGTGAGAAAATGACCATCTTTTCCCTATGTTGCACCCCGGGGCTTAATAAGCCCATACGAGTCACAACTGACAGTTTTGCCCCTATGCAGCACTTTGCTACACCATTTTGTCCGAGTCACTGAGCATCGTTAGGTAATGGTGAGGCATGCCACAAAACTTGGTGCAAAAGTCACTAATGATCGTTTGCTCCTATGATTCATTTCGGGCATTACATGGCCGCACGAGTGAGAAAATGACAATTTTGAGCCTAAGTTGTACCTCGAGGCTTAATAAGCCCATACAAGTCACAAATGACTGTTTTGCCCCTATGTGGCACCTCGCTGCACCATTATGTCTTTGTCATCGATCCCGTCTAGATAATGGTGCTGCAAGCCACGAAACTTGGTACACAAGTCATTAATGACCGTTTTGCCCCTAAGATTCATTTTGGGCATTATATGGCTGCACATGTGAGGAAATGACCATTTTACCCCTAAGTTGTACCCCGGGGCTTAATATGCCCACAGGAGTCAAAAATGTCCCTTTTGCTCCTATGCGGCATTTGGGAACATTAGAATGTCCGAGTCACTGAGCATGGCTAGGTAATGGTTCGGCAAGCCAGAAAACCTGGAGCTCTTGTCACTAATGACTATTTTGCCCCTATGATTCAATTCGGACATATTATATGGCCGCAAGAGTGTGAAAATGACCATGTTTCCCTTAAGTTGTACCCCGGGGCTTTATCATCCCTTACGAGTCACAAACGAATGTTGTTCCCCTATGCGGAACCTCGCTGCACCATTATTTCTTTGTCATCGAGCCTGTCTAGGTAATCGTGCTGCATGCCACAAAACTTGGAGCACAAGTCACTAATGACCGTTTTGCCCCTATGTTTCGTTTCGCTCAAGATATGGCCGCAGAAGTGAGAAAATCATCATTTACTCCTAAATTGTACCCCGAGGCTTAATAAGCCTAGACAAATCACAAATGACCGTTTTGCCCCTATGTTTCATTTCACTCATGATATGGCCGCACTAGTGAGAAAATCACCATTTACTCCTAAATTGTGCCCCGAGGCTTAATAAGCCTAGACTAATCACAAATGACCGCTTTGCCCCTATGTGGCACTTCGGTAGACCATTATGTCCGAGTCACCGAGCATGGCTAGGCAATCTTGCGGCAAGCCACGAAACCTGGTACACAAGTTACCAATGACCATTTCGGCCCTATGTTGTACCCCGGGACTTAATAAGCCCATACGAGTCACAAATGATCGTTTTTCTCCTACGCAGCATTTCGGTGCACCAGTATGTTTGAGTCACCAAGCATGGCAAGGTAATGGTGTGGTAAGCCACAAAACTTGGAGCACATGGCCGCACAAATGAGAAAATGACCATTTTACCCCGATGTTGTACCCTTGGGCTTAAAATCACAGTTTTGCCGCTATGTGCCACTTCGGTGCTCCTTTTTGTCAAAGTCACCGAGCATGCAAGGCATTGGAGTAACAAGCCACGAAACGAGGAGCACAAGTCACAAATGACCGTTTTGCCCCTATAATTCTTTTCGGGCATTATATGGCTGAACAGGTGAGAAAATGACCATTTTAACTCTGAGTTGTACCCCGGGGCTTAATAAGTCGATACAAGTCAAAAGCGACTGTTTTACCCTATGCGGCCCTTCAGTGCACCATTATGTTGGAGTCACCAAGCATGGCTAGGTAAAGGTGCGGAAGGGCATGAAACTTGGAGCAAGAGTCACTAATGACCGTATTGCCCCTATGTTTTATTTCGCACATTATATGGCCGCACAAGTGAGAAAATGACCATTTTACCATTAAGTTGTACCCCGAGGCATTATAAACCCAGACGAGTCAGAAATGACCGTTTTGCCCCTATGCGGCACTTCGGTAGTGCATTAAGTCCCAGGTAATGAGCATGGATAGGTAATGGTGCGGCAATCCACGAAACTTGCTGCACAAGTCACTAATGAGTATTTTGACCTTGTGATTCATTTTGCTCAATATATGGCCGCACGAGTGAGAAAATGACCTTTTGCCCCTAAGTTGTACCTCGGGGCTTAATGAGCCCACACGAGTCACAAATGGCCGTTTTGCCCCCATGATTCATTTCTTGCATTATATGGCCTCACGAGTGTTAAAATGACCATTTTCTCTTTAAGTTGTACCTCGGGGCGTTATAAGAACTTACGAGTCACAAATGACGGTTTTGACCCTATGCGGCACCATGTTGCACCATTATGTCCTTGTCACCGAGGCTTGTTAGGTTGTGCTGCGGCAAGACACGATACTTTAAGCACAAGTGATTAACGACCATTTTTCCTCTATGATTCATTTTGAGCATTATATGGTTGAATGAGTGACAAAATGACAACTTTGCCCAAATGTTGTACCCAAGGGCTTAATAAGCCCAAACGAGTCAAAAATGACCATTTTTCCCCTATGCGGCACTTCGAGGCACCATTATGTCCGAGTCGCCAAGCATAGCAAGGTAATGGTGCGGCAAGCCACGATCCTTGGAGCACGAGTCACTAATGACAGTTTGCCCCCTATGATTCATTTCGCTCATTATATGGCCTTACGAGTTAGAAAATGACCATGTTTTCTATAAGATGTACCTCGGGGCTTAATAATCCCATACGGGTCACAATTGACAATTTCACGCCCATGATTCATTTCTTGCATTATATGGCCTCACAAGTGTGAAAATGACCATTTTCCCCTTAAGTTGTACCCCAGGGGAGTTCTAAGCCCATATGAGTCACAAATGACCGTTTCGACCCTATGCGGCACCTCGCCCCACCATTATGTCCTAATCACCGAGCCTTGTTAGGTTGTGCTGCTGCAAGACACGATACTTGGAGCCCAAGTGATAATCGACCATTTTTCCTCTATGATTCATTTCGAATATTATATTGCCCAATTGTTGAGAGAGAAAATGACAATTTTGCCCAATTGTTGTACCCAACGGCTTAATGAGCCCATACGAGTAAAAAATGACCGTTTTTCCCCTATGGGGCACTTCGGGGCACCATTATGTTCGAGTCACCAGGCATATGATTCATTTCCCTCACTAATGACTGTTTTGCCCCTATGATTCATTTCGCTCATTACGTGGCCGCACGAGTTAGAAAATGACCATTTTATTCGTATGTTGTACCCCGGGTCTTAATAATCCCAAACGAGTCACAATTGACCATTTTGCCACCATGATTCATTTCTTGTACTATATGGCCTCACGAGTGTGAAAATGTCCATTTTCCCCTTAAGTTGTACCCCGGGGCGTTATAAGCACATATGAGTCACAAATGACCGTTTTACAACAAGTCGTGATACTTGGAGCACAAGCCACTAATGACCATTTTGCGACTATTATTCATTTCGGGCATTATATGGCCTCAAGAGTGAGAAAATGACCATCTTGCCCCTATGTTGTACTCATATGAGTCACAAATGACCGTTTTGCCCCTATGCAGCACTTTGGTACACCATTTTGTCCATGTCACTGAAAATCGCTAGGTATTGGCGAGGCATGCCAAAAAAGTTGGTGCAGAAGTCACTAATGATCGTTTGCTCCGATGATTCATTTCGGGCATTACACGGCCTCACGAGTGAGAAAATGACAATTTTGCGCCTAAGTTGTACCTCGAGGCGTGATAAGCTCATACAAGTCACAAATGACTGTTTTGCCCCTATGTGGCACCTCGCTGCGCCATTATGTCTTTGTCATCGATTCTGTCGAGGAAATGGTGTGGCAAGCCATGAAACTTGGTGCACACGACATTATTGACCGTTTTGCCCCTAAGATTCATTTCGGGCATTATATGGCTGCACATGTGAGCAAATGACCATTTCACCCCTAAGTTGTACCCCGGGGTTTAATATGCCCATAGGAGTAAAAAATGACCCTTTTGCTCCTATGCGGCATTTGGGTGCACCAGTATGTCCGAGTAGCTGAGCATGGCTAAGTAATGGTGCGGCAAGCCACAAAACCTGGAGCACATGTCACTAATGACTGTTTTGCCCCTATGATTCAATTCGGACATTATATGGCCGCAAGAGTGTGAAAATGACCATCTTTCCCTTAAGTTGTACCCCGGGGCTTTATAATCCCTTACGAGTCACAAACGAATGTTTTGCCCCTATGCGGCACCTCGCTTCACCATTATTTCTTTGTCATCGAGCCTGTCTAGGTAATGGTACTGCATGCCACAAAACTTGGAGCACAAGTCACTAATGACTGTTTTGCCCCTATGTTTCATTTCGCTCATGATATGGCCGCACTAGTGAGAAAATCACCAATTTACTCCTAAATTGTACCCCGAGGCTTAATAAGCCTGGACAAATCACAAATGATCGTTTTGCCCCTATCTGGCACTTCGGTAGACCATTATGTTCGAGTCAGCGAGCTTGGCTAGGTAATCGTGCGGCAAGTCACGAAACCGGGTACACAAGTTACTAATGACCATTTTGCCCCTATGTTGTACCGCGGGACTTAATAAGCCCATACGAGTCACAAATGACCGTTTTTCTCCTATGCAGCATTTCGGTGGACCAGTATGTTCGAGTCACCAAGCATGGCAAGGTAATGGTGTGGTAAGCCACGAAACTTAGAGCACATAGCTACACAGGTGAGAAAACTTATGTCCTAGGTACTGAGCATGGATAGGTAATGGTGCGGAAATCCATGAACCTTGTTCCACAAGTCACTAATGACTATTTTGACCTTGTGATTCATTTCGCTCATTATATGGCCGCACGAGTGAGAAAATGATCTTTTGCCCCAAAGTTGTACCCCGGGGCTTAATAAGCCCATACGAGTCACAAATGGCCGTTTTGCCCCCATGATTCATTTCTTGCATTATATGGCCTCACGAGTTTGAAAATGACCATTTTGACCTTAAGTTGTACCCCGGGGCGTTATAAGAACATACGAGTCACAAATGACAGTTTTGACCCTATGCGGCACCACGTTGCACCATTATGTCCGAGTCACCAAGCCTTGTTAGGTTGTGCTGCGGCAAGACATGATACTTGAAGCCCAAGAGATTAACGACCATTTTCCTGTATGATTCATTTCGAGCATTATATGGTTGCATGAGTGAGAAAATGACAATTTTGCCCAAATGTTGTACCCAAGGGCTTAATAAGCCCAAACGAGTCGAAAATGACCGTTTTTCCCCTATGCGGCACTTTGAGGCACCATTATGTCCGAGTCACCAAGCATAGCAAAGTAATTTTGCAGCAAGCCACTATCCTTGGAGCACGAGTCACTAATGACTGTTTGCCCCCTATGATTCATTTTGCTCATTATATGGCCTTACGAGTTAGAAAATGACCATTTTTTCCATAAGATGTACGCCGGGGCTTAATAATCCCATACAAGTCACAATTGACCGTTTAGCGCCCATGATTCATTTCCTGCATTATATGGCCTCACGAGTGTGAAAATGACCATTTTCCCCTTAAGTTGCACCCTGGGGCGTTATAAGCCCATATGTGTTTCAAAAGACCATTTCGACCCTATGCGGCACCTCGCTGCACCATTATGTCCAAGTCAAGGAGCCCTGCTAGGTTTTTGCTGCGGCAAGCCACGATGCTTGCACCACTGGTTAAAAACCATTTTGCCCATATGATTCATTTCGGGCATTATATAGCTGCAGTAGTGAGAAAATGACAAATTTTCCCCTATGTTGTACCATGGGGCTTAATAATATGAGTCACAAATGACCGTTTTGCATCTATGTAGCACTTCGGTGCACCGTTATATCCGACTCACCGAGCATGGCTAGGTAATGGTGCGGCAAGCCACGAAACTTGGAGCACAGTGACATCGCCGCACCATTATCTCCGAGTAACCGAGCCTTGTTAGGTTGTGCTGCGGCAAGACACGATACTTGGAGCCCAATCGATTAACGACCATTTTTCCTCTATTATTCATTATGAGAATTATATGGCTGCATGAGTGAGAAATGAATAATTTACCCAAATGTTGTACCCAATGGCGTAATATGCCCATAGGAGTAAAAAATGACCGTTTTTCCCTTATGCGTCACTTCGGGGCACCATTATGTCCAAGTCACCAAGTATAGCAAGGTAATGGTGTGGCAAGCCACGATACCTGGAGCAAGTCACTAATGACCGTTTGGCCCCTATGATTCATTTTGCTCATTATATGGCCAAACGAGTTAGAAAATCACCATTTTCTTTGTAACTTGTACCCGGGGGCTTAATAATCCCATACGAGTCACAATTGACCATTTTGGCCCCATGATTTATTTCTTGCATTATATGGCCTCACCCGTGTGAAAATGACCATTTTTTCCTTAAGTTGTACTCCGGGGCGTTATAAGCCCATATGAGTCACAAATGACTGTTTTGACCCTATGTGGTACCTCGCTGCACCTTTATGTCTAAGTCACAGAGCCCTGCTAGGTTTTTACGATGGCAAGCCACGATGCTTTCAAAACTGATTAATAACCATTTTCCCCTATCATTCAATACGGGCATTATATGGTTGCATTAGTGAGAAAATGACAATTTCGCCCCTATGTTGTATCGTGGGGCTTAATAATTAGAGTTGCGTCTATGCAGCACTTCAGTGCAAAGTTATATCCGACTCACCGAGCATGGCTAGGTAATGGTGCGGCAAGCCACGAAACTTGGAGCATAGTGACTAATAACCGTTTTGCCCCTATGATTCATTTCGCTCAACATATGGCCGCACGAGTTAGAAAATGACCATTTTACCTATAAGTTGTACCCCGGGGCTTAATAAGCCCATACGAGTCACAATTGACCGTTTTGCAACCATGATTCAGTTCTTGCATTATATGGCCTCACAAGTGTGAAAATGACAATTTCCCCCTTAAGTTGTACCCCAGGGATTTATAAGCCCATATGAGTCACAAATGACCGTTTTGACCCTATGCGGCACCTCGCCACACCATTATGTCCGAGTCGCTGAGCCTTGTTATGTTGTGCTGCAGCAAGACACAATACTTGGAGCCCAACTGATTAATGAACATTTTTCCTCTATTATTCATTCCGAGAATTATATGGCTGCAAGAGTGAGAAATGAATATTGTACCCAAATGTTGTACCCAAGGGCTTAATATCCCTATACGAGTCAAAAATGACTGTTTTTCACTTATGCGTCACTTCGGGGCACCATTATGTCCGAGTCACCAAGCATAGCAAGGTAATGGTGTGGCAAGCCACGACACCTGGAACACAAGTCACTAATGACCGTTTGGCCCCTATGATTCAATTCGCTCATTATATGGCCGAACGAGTTAAAAATCACCATTTTCTCCATAACTTGTACCCGGGGGCTTAATAATCCCATACGAGTCACAATCGACCATTTTGCTCGCATGATTCATTTCTTGCATTATATGGCCTCACCCATGTGAAAATGACCATTTTTCCCTTATGTTGTACCCAGGGAGTTATAAGCCCATACAAGTCACAAATGACTGTTTTGACCCTATGCGGCACCTCGCTGCACCTTTATGTCTGAGTCACGGAGCCCTGGTAGGTTTTTGCTACGGCAAGCCACGATGCTTGCACAAGTAATTAATAACCATTTTGCCCCTATCACTCATTATGGGCATTATATGGTTGCATTAGTGAGAAATAACAATTTTGCCCCTATGTTGTACCGTGGGGTTTAATAATACAAGTCACAAATGACCGTTTAGCCTCTATGCGGCACCTCGGTGCACCATTAGATCCGAGTCACCGAGCATTTCCCGGTAATGGTGCGGCAAGCCACGAAACTTGGAGCACAAGTCATTAATGAGCGTTTGGACCCTACGATTCATTTCACTCATCATATGGCCGCACGAGTTAGAAAAAGGCCATTTTTCCCGTAAGTTATACCCCGGGGCTTAATGAGCCCATACGAGTCACAATTGACCGTTTTGCCACCAGGATTCATTTCTTGCATTATATTGCCTCACGAGTGTGAAAATGACCATTTTCCCCTTAAGTTGTACCCCGGGGCATTATAAGCCCATATGAGTCAAAACTGACCGTTTTGACCCCATGTGGCACCTCGCCCCACCATTATGTCCGAGTCACCAAGCCTTGTTTGGTTGTGCTGCGGCAAGACACGATACTTGGAGCCCAAGTGATTAACGATCATTTTTCCTCTATGATTCATTTCAAGCATTATATGGCGACACGAGTGAGAAAATAACAATTTTGCCTAAATGTTGTACCCAAGGGCTTAATAAGCCCATACAAGTCAAAAATGACCGTTTTTCCCCTATGCGGCACTTTGGGGCACCATTTTGTCCTAGTCACCAGGCATAGCAAGGTAATTGTGTGGGAAGCCAAGATACTTGGACCACAATTCACTAATGACCGTATTGCCCCTATGATTCATTTCGCTCATTATATGGCCACACGAGTTAGAAGATGACCATTTTATCCGTAAGTTGTACCCAGGGTCTTAATAATCCGATACTAGTCACAAATTACCGTTTTGCCCCCATGATTCAGTTCTGGCATTATGTGGCCTCATGAGTGTGAAATTGACCATTTTTCCCTTGAGTTGTACCCCGGGGGGTTAGAAGCCAAACGAGTCAAAAATGACCATTTTGACCCTATGCGGCAAAACACTACACCATTATGTTCGAGTCATTGAGCCCTGCTAGTTTGTGCTGCCACAAGACACGATACTTGAAGCCCAAGTGATTAACGACCATTTTTCCTCTATGATTCATTTCGATCATTATATGGCTGCATGAGTGAGGAAATGACAATTTTGCCCACATGTCATACCCAAGGGTTTAATAAACCCATATGAGAGAAAAATGACCGTTTTTCCCCCATGCGGCACTTCGGGTCACCATTATGTCCGAGTCACCAGGCTTAGCAAGGTAATGGTGTGGCAAGCCACGATACTTGGAGCACAATTCACTAATGAACGACTTGCCCCAATGATTCATTTCACTCATTATATGGCCGCACGAGTTAGAAAATAACCATTTTATCCGTAAGTTGTACCCAGGGGCTTAATAATCCCACACGAGTCACAATTGACCGTTTTGTCCCCATGATTCATTTCTTGCATTATATGGCCTCACCCGTGTGAAAATGACCATTTTTCCCTTAAGTTGTACCCCAGTGAGTTATAAGCCCATACGAGTCACAAATGATTGGTTTGACCCTATGCGGCACCTCGCTGCACCTTTATGTCCAAGTCACAGAGCCCTACTAGGTTTTTGCTACGGCAAGCCACAATGCTTGCACAACAGATTAACAACCATTTTGCCCGTATCATTCATTTCGGGCATTATATGGCAGTATTTGTGAAAAATAACAATTTTGCCGCTATGTTGTACCGTGGGGCTTAATAATATGAGTCAAAAATGACCGTTTTGCCTCTATGCGGCACTTCGGTGCACGATTATATCCAAGTCATTGAGCATTTCTAGTTAATGGTGCAGGAAGCCACGAAACTTGGAGCACAAGTTTCTAATGACCGTTTAGCCCCTACGATTCATTTCACACATCTTATGGCCGCAGAGCTAGAAAATGGCCATTTTTCCCGTAAGTTGTACCCCGGGGCCTGATGAGCCCATACGAGTCACAATTGACCGTTTTACCACCATGATTCATTTCTTGCATTATATTGTCTCACGAGTGTGAAAATGACCATTTTCCCCTTAAGTTGTACCCTGGGGAGTTTTAAACCCATATGAGTCAAAAATGACAGTTTTGACCCGCGGAACCTCGCCACGCCATTATGTCCGTGTCACCGAGCCTTGTTAGGTTGTGCTGCGGCAAGACACGATACATGGAGCCCAAGTGATTAACGATCGTTTTTCCTTTATGATTCATTTCGAGCATTATATGGCTGCATCAATGAGAAAATGACAATTTTGCGCAAATGTTGTACGCAAGGGCTTTATAAACCCATACAAGTAAAAAATGACCGTTTTTCCCCTCTGCGGCACTTCGGGGCACCATTATTTCCGAGTGACCAGGCATAGCAAGGTAATGGTGTGGCAAGCCACGATACTTGGAGCACAATTCACTAATGACCGTTTTGCCCCTATGATTCATTTCACTCATTATACGGCCACACGAGTTAGAAGATCACCATTTTATCCGTAAGTTGTACCCCGGGTCTTAATAATCCGATACGAGTCACAAATTACCGTTTTGCCCCCATGATTCATTTCTTGCATTATATGGCCGGATGAGTGTGACAATGACCATTTTCCCCTTGAGTTGTACCCCGCGGCGTTATAATCCAAACGAATCACAAATGACAGTTTTGACCCTATCCGGCAAAACGCTACACCATTATGTTCGAGTCAATAAGCCCTGCTAGTTTGTGCTGCGACAAGATACGATACTTGGAGCCCATGTGATTAACGGCCCTTTTTCCTCTATGATTCATCAGGAGCATTATATGGCTGCATGAGTGAGAACATGACAATTTTACCCACATGTCGTACCCAAGGGTTTAATAAACTCATACAAGTGAAAAATGACCCTTTTTCCCCTATGCGGCACTTCGAGTCACCATTATGTCCGAGTGACCAGGCTTAGCAAGGTAATGGTGTGGCAAGCCACGATACTTGGAGCACAATTCACTAATGACCGTTTTAACCCTATGATTCATTTCTCTCATTATATGGCCGCACGAGTTAGAAAATGACCATTTTACCTAGAAGTTGTACCCCGGGGTTAATAAGCCCATACGAGTCACAATTGACCGTTTTGCCACCATGTTTCATATCTTGCATTATATGGCCTCACGAAGGTGAAAATGACCATTTTCCCCTTAAGTTGTACCCCGGGGCTTTATAAGCCCATATGAGTCACAAATGACCGTTTCG
>JAOXNR010054286.1:0-12806 GCA_028571225.1 Parsonsia alboflavescens | reverse complement strand
ATTCACAAGCATGCTCTTTCACAATTAATTCCCTAACAAGCTTAAGATCTAGCATATCATTCAAGAAGCTCTTAGAGCCATTCAAATTTCTTCCACATGCTTCATTCTCAATTCTACATTCAAATTTTTGCACACATGATTCCTTAACAACTTCAAAATCCATAAAAGCTGTCACAAGACTCATAGAAGTAGAAAACATGTTTTCTCTAGTCAAGGAATCGTCATGCTCAAGAAATTCACAAATTGCAACTTGCTCATGAACATTACAAGCAATTCCACAACCATACTTAGCCTTAGAAATCATGTTTTCATGCTTAAATTTCAACTTTCTCTTACCAAGGGTAGATATAAGAGTATACTACTTTAACATAGCATTTATCATCTTCTTCTCGTTGTCTTTCTTCAACTTGTTTAGGCCTTCAAAAACCTGAAATTTTGGCCCAAGAACATTAGAAAATGAGTGGTCAATGTTAGAAATGGGTATTGAAATCTCCTTGTTCATCTTGAAGATCAAATCACTCTCTTTTTCTTTTTCTTCCTCACGAGATTCTCCATTTTCCACACCCAATTCCTTTTCAACACTCAATTCCTTTTCAATCACAGTGTCATTTATCATCTCAAGTGCGCTCTCAAAATCCTTTTCAATCTCCTGCTCTCCTTTTTCTATTCCCTCTTGTTCTTTTTCTCTCTCATTTTTCACAGTGGGAACTTCTTCTTTCACTTCATCCTCAGCCACGGCTTGTTCCTCTTTTCCCTCACTAGCCGATTCTACCATGTCTTTGTTGGTCAAGATGATGTTCCTCTTTTTAGGACATTGGTTGGCATAGTAAACGAATCCTTGGCATTCGGGGCACTTAATATCTCTAGCCTTGAATTGTGGAAGTTGCCCCTTTCCTTTGTCTCTTTGAGGCCCCTTGTTCTGGTGATATTTAGGCTTTGAAACCTCCTCTTTTGCTAGAAATTTAGGAGCCATTTCAGTTCTCTTAGGCTAAGTTTTGCAGCCTTGGTTGATGAATTTCCATGGCTTTGTAAGCTGTAGGTTCTCCCACTTGAACTCCTCTTGGTGATTTCAGCTCGGTAATCATCTTCTTGCTGTGGTTCCCAGTCGTCTTCTTCTTCATCAAAAGCTTCCTCAAACTGTTGTTGGAGAATTCTTCCTCTTGGCTGTACCTTTTGCACATTTCCTCCCCTTCCTCTGCCACCTTGCTGCAATTGGTTTCGCACAACTCTGTTAGGGGCTGTTGGAGTGTTAAATAGAAGACTTGTACCAAGCTCTTGTCTCATGGATCCTATGTCCTTTCTTATTGATCCCAGCTCCAATGATATTCTTTGTAAGGCTTCATTAATAGAGGACATGGCAGCATTATCCTCTCCCATGTTTGAAGCAATTGATGCACTTGAATCTTCTTTTTGACATAACGGTAGTTACAATTCAAAACACCAAATCAGAAAATATGTATAACCTCACACCAGTTGTGTATATCATTTTTAAATTGGCTTTTTCTTCACTCCAATATTCTCACCCCTTTGCCTTTCTCCTCTCTTAGCTCTTCTTTAAGTTCTT
The DNA here is from genome assembly GCA_028571225.1 of Parsonsia alboflavescens. NCBI lineage: Eukaryota > Viridiplantae > Streptophyta > Magnoliopsida > Gentianales > Apocynaceae > Parsonsia > Parsonsia alboflavescens. The sequence continues at coordinate 11,242 of JAOXNR010054286.1, read as the reverse complement.
AATGCAACTTCAAGAGTAGACAATGTCTTAACAAGGCTATCAACAACTTAAAACAAATAGTTCATATCTTCCAACTTATAAGATTCAAAGAGATAAGAGTTTAAAAGAAAATGGTCAATGAACACAAAGCAAATGATCAAACACTTAGAATCCAATAAGAAATAGATGAAAGGCAATCTAGCAAACACCTTGAGGACAAAGAACTTGTGATCATAAATTTTCTGCAATTCAGTTCTGTTAAGTGTCTAGATTCACAATTCAACTTGGCAAATTGACAATTCAATGTAGTATATCATATCTCATGCTCTTCCCACAAGTTAAACATCATAACAATGGAATTCAACTTCACAATTTGCATTGAATCTCAACCGAAATTTTCTGGATTTCTTTTTATAGACTTTTAGATTCTCTGTTTTGGAGATTCTTAACCTCTCTTTTCTCTGAATTTTTTTTTTTTTTTTACTCTTTTCGATTTTGCTGAGAAGGGAAAGAAGTAGATTCACAAACAAATTGAATTGGCCTTGATTTTCAGATCTAAGACACAATTCCACAATAGTTCACAAGAAAACTAGGATTAATGTAAGGAACAAACACAAAACATATAAGATCACATAGATTTCAAAGAAACAACATGATCTTAACACTTAAACAAGAAAGCAAATAAAGGATAGGCAAACCTCTTGATGAATAAACCTAGGGCTATGATACCAAAAGTTGATGTGATCTCAAATTTGGAAGGAATTCATCATTCATCAAATCCAAACTTTCGAACACTTCAATTCATGATTCCCCAAGACTTAATTTAAGAGATTCAAACTAGAACCATTGACCAATTGTCTTCCAATATGATCTAATGGATTGAATCTCATCAACTCAACTCAATTACCCTAGCCAAGCATTGAGATCCCTAAAGTTTAACTAAGAACACTAGAAGAGCTCTAAGCCACACTCTCGGTTGGAGCAACTTGAATCCATATGGAATTCATTAAAATTTCTGAAAAGTGTTTGTAGAGTTAAATATATATATATTTTTTTTTAATGCAATACAAATGATGGACTATTTATAGGCTCAGCCACAATTAGGATTAGGGACTTAATCAGCCACCTTAAGCTAACTGAAAACATAAAGAAAGCAACTAACAATAAATGGGAAAGTCCAACAAAAGTCAAGATCACAAAGCTGTAAAAACAGAGGACTAAAACTGAAATTTTCTAAGTAGAATTTTGATCTACTGTCCAAGGTTGTTCAGCCTGACTTCCAATGCTTCCCAAGGCTTGTTCCTTGATTGTTCACTCCTCCTTGATTTCTTCTATCATCCACACGTGGAGTTCCTTCGTTGGTTCATCCTCCATTAACGGTTTTGCTTTGAACATTGTTGTAAAGTCCAACATTTCTTCTCTTCCTTGCACAAATGTGATTAATGCTTTCCTTAACTTGGTTGTTCTAGCTCTTGTGATGGGACCGGCTGATATCTTAGGTATTGGATCACCATCATTCATTTTCCAGCTGTGTTCATTCAATTTCAGGCTTGCAATACATTACGAAGTTCTTCAACCTACAAATCATCTTCAAGCATAACTTCTTCAATCCTGTCATGAACTTCAAGTTGTTTTTCATGGTCTAGCTTCAATACCAACCTTGCTACTTTCCTCTTCAAAGTTCCATGCTTATACTTGAAATATGGATCTTTGTACAAGAATTCCTAATCATTGTTAATATCATCTTCAATCTCCAACAAGTCTTTCTTGATTCTTGATCTTCCAACCTTGTATTTGAAATACAAGGGCTTGTACCTAACCTCCTTTCTTTTCATAAGCATTTTCATATGAGATCTTTCATGAATTATCCCATGCCATGTATGCTCCTTGATCTCCATCACATACATTACTAGCACATATTATACTCTAAATCAAATAGAAAGTCCACTGAAATTTAACAGTATGAAAATCCTTAATCAATAGGAACTTACAAAATTGGTATACCTTTCCACTTCCGTATTGCACAAATCAACAGGTGCATTCTCCATGAAGAGTTCACCATAGAAAAGCACAAACCAGCCACATTCTTATCCACCTGGTTGTTTTAGGGACTTAAAAAATCTCGTTATCCAAAGTTCTATAGTTAGTCAATTTAATCTACATAACCTATTAAAAATTAAACAAAAATCAAACAGTAGACGTTGCTTACACTAGGATGTAGGATAGGAATCCCATCAATGATCTGTTTGCTATCTCCATGTTTAAAATCCAACATATACAAGTTTAATACAAACTTATACTCACATATATTTGCAGGATCATCAAGTTAAATAATCATATAAGTGGAAAAAAATTGAATGAATTCTCTTACTTTCTAATTTCAGAATCATATCTATGTCTAGTTGACTATAAAGAGTCCAAAAGAAAGATGTAGGGATTTTTAGAATCATGGTTCAAGCCACACAGTCTAAGAAGAGTCCAATGAGACCTTTAGTTCAAAAGAGAAAATTTTTCAATTTCATCCATGGGGAAAAGAACCAAATCAACAGAGGAATATTCAATTTTTTACATACCATAGAACGATTCGAATAATGACATACTTATTTGAAAGTATGTCTCCTTTTTTCTTTATCCACCCTAAAACCCTATCTCCTTTTTTCTTTATCCACCCTACATTCACCTCTGGTGTACAAACTAAAGTAGAGAGAATTGATATATTCAGTGTCTTTGCGTTGAGCTTCTGGAATTCCTTTCTAGATGATTATGTGGTTGTTAAATGCATCAAAGTAGGACCAATTAATGTTTTACCCAAAAAAATTTGCTACCAGGATATGAAAGAAAGTGTTGATGAACCTCTATTGTGTGCAATTCTTCTGCTTGCCGCTTTAACAGAATTAGAGCCAGTTCCTTCACTTTCGATCTCCGTTTTTCCTTGAAACTTTCTCACTAAGAAACTTGTATTACGTCTGTGCAAGATTGAATGGAGCCCTTAATTTGAGCAAATTTGTAATGAGGGGGGGGTCCGAGTTCTTGTCTAAGCTCTGAAACCTAAGTGTTGCTTGAACTGTAAACCTAAGTCTTGTGTCTGAACTTCCAAGTGTATCAAGTGGAAGGAGTGAGGGAAATGAGGGGACATTTGAAAGTAAAGTGAAATAATTATCATGCCCTTCGAACCTTAATTTTTTTATTTTTTTATTTTTAATTCTATACTTGTCAAGACTTACCGAACTTGTGTCAGAAATGATAGAAAGGATTGATTCCACAACTCAAAAATATTTCGGGGATCAAATCAACCAAAAAAAACTAAAAGGAATCAAAGCCACTACAATTAGAAAATTTGGGAACTGATCTCGCCAATTTTCCTAAAGAATAATTTCGATATTAAAAATGTATGTAGATGAATATTCTATATAAATTACTCAAATGGTTAACATTCTTTTTACATCTTCCAAAACTACTTTAATGTCCTATAAGAGATTAGGGAGAAGAGGGTGAACAAAGTAAAAAGAACGTGTAGGAAGATAGAAGGAGAGTGACAAAATACTCTTTTCCTCGCCATTAGTCTACTTTTCCTTTCTTACATATCCAAAAAAAATATTTAGAATAAAATGTAGGTGTAAATAATATAGTTTAGTTGATATAAATATGAATATATATATATATATATATATATATATATATCTATATATGTATATAATTAGGCTATGGTGAGCACCACAACTCCTAGAGACACGGACCGCAACTCCGTAATGGAAGGATAGTTCATATTTAGTAACTAATCAAGACGGCATTGTTTTGAGCTTCTTCTGAATCTGCTCAAAACGATGTTGTTTCGTTCTGAAACTCACAAATGAGCATATCACCACAGTCAGTTCTAAAATTGTGATTTAGTGAGAAAAGCTCAAAACCATTTCGTGGAAGTCATCTAGCGGGAAATCAACCTTATAGTAGGTCGGAAAAAGTGTATCCCGCACTTGCGGTCTAGCCCAGAAGTCATCTTCATAGTGTCGCCGCTTTTCTTGGGTTCAAATCTAAACATCGTATTGTTCTAGGGTTTGAAGTATGTAGAATCGCAAGGAGTCCAGAGGAGAGTGTTCCTTTTGAACCGTTTCAACTTCACACTGTCGGTGGTTGAAGGCTTCAGTTCGTGGGCAGTGCTGACCTTTGCCTGACAGTCCCCTTTCGCTCCTGTGGTGTTTAGGAAATAATTATTGCTGGTTTTTCTTCCTTCCCCGGCAAATTTCAGAGGTCAGCTATGTTCCATTTTTCTATTGTTCAACCTTAAATTTTATAGTTCCTTGTTGAATTTCTGCTATGAAAGTTTTTACTGTTTTTGTAATTTTTTTTTTTTTTAGCAGCAATTAGTGTGAGTTTATTGTTAAAAAGGCTATGCTAGTTGTATTCTGTTACAGAACTAGTTAACAAATCTCCATATAAAAAAAGAACTAATGACAAACAACTACGCAACTACAAGGACTTGCACATGGAATGAGGGTTTACAACAAAGAAAGATTGTAAAACAGCCAACTGCAATTTAAGGATTTCTTGTAACCCTCCAACCTTAATTGAATGCCAACATTTTTATCTTGTGATATTCAAAACTAAATTACACTTTTCTAAAGTTTATATATTTTTCATCTAAATTTCAATCCACTAACCCCTTAAAGAAAATGATGGACATGAAAATATTATATGAATTTCTACAATATTTATAAAGGGTATGTTGATAAATGAAGATGATTAAGTATTCTCCTAATCTTTATGCCAAGACAAATATGGAAATTCAGTTCAGAATGGAATGAGTATTTTAGAGCTTTGGTATGCTCCCCTAGTCAATTGGATAATATACTAAACTTATACCCAGAGTCATCATTTAAAAATTTTTAAAAGCTCAACATATCATTTGCATTCTTAGTTATTCAACAATATGAAAAAATTCATCCAGTTTGTTCCCATACTTCATATACTTAGATGATTGTACTAGTTTCCAAGCAAGTGTTACAGACAGCACGTTTCTAAAGAATTAATTCTCTATAAGTATTTAAGGAAAGAATATTGCTTCATATACTTAGATCTTTGTTTTTTTCTTTTTTCACTTCCTCTTGAAGTTGGATCTTTCTTGTGGACATTTGATTTCTGAGATTGAGAAGTCTTGAATTCCTATCAATTTCTGCATGAATAATATCATTTTCATTTGTTTAGACACAATGTCAACATCTAACATAAACGATATTGCCTTGCAAAGAAAATGTGAATGTGGAGGATACTTGAAGCCAAGGACTTCACAATAGGAGAAAAATCCAAATAAAAAATATTGGAAGTTTCCTTTTCATACAAGTTTTTTATTAACTTGCCTCAACCAGAATCTATTAATTTTTCCTTTACATACAAGTTTTTTATTTTTCTTGCCTCAACGAGGATCAAGTGTCTTTGGATTATCAAAGAAATTCTCTCTATCCTGATTAAGAAGTGTCGGAATACAACTTTTACGGTATATTTCCTTCCTGAACATTGTCTGTTGTACTGCCTTTGAATTTCTTCTTGTGCTCATTAATTGTTTAATTTTGGTGTTACAGAATAAGGTTTACAATATGAAGTGCTCCACAGCCTATTTTGGGAGATCCACTAGTTTCCACATGACCTACATTTCTGAGCAAATGCTGAGTTTCATTAACGTGGCAAACATGAAGATGGATGAAAAGGCAAATTGACGTTCAAAGATGATGTCCTGCTAAAAGCTTTTTATTCTGATCTGTTGTATCGCTCCTGCTTTTGAATGCCGTTAGTTAACTTTTGTCAGACAGAATTAAGTTCCTGTATGCAAAATCAAGTGGCCGGCGAAATTCATTAGAAAGCATTAGGACAGAGGGGCATCTTGTGTTTCACATATGTTCTGGTATTTTTTGACAAACCGATAATGTTTAGACATTTCGTTGAGTTATGATGGTTTCCTTGTGATTTGTGTAATCAGTGCACCTATAATAATGCTTATTGTCTGCAACGTCACAGACTGAAGTTTGATTTCTGGTGATTTATTACTCTATCTTTCTAATTATTTGTTTAATTCTGATGCAGGTTTGTCCAGTTTGTGCAATGAGAGCGGGGATATCTTCCAGATATCCTTTGCAATGTTCATTTGTTTATTGAGTTTCCTCTTGCAATAATGTCAAATTTTCATTCTGATGTTTTAACAAAACAAATTGCATAGTTCTGAGATGTGTTTGTGCTTTAAGTCTCACACCTTGTGTTCCAAAGTAGTAAGACTCTCTTGGTTCTGTTTGAAATTCTCATTCACTGCTAGCTTGAGCATTCCTATTAATTAGTCTTCTTTTTTCCTTCTTGTTCCTGTCTTTTGGCTTTTCTCTGCTTCTTTCCCAGGTAAAATTGTGGATTTTAGACTATTGCTTCTATCTTCACCACTAAGTGGTGGTTTGTTGTATCATTTCTGATGTTAGATCTTCTGGGAGCAGTGACTTAGTTTTTCTGTGGCAGTGAAACTATGATCGATATGGTTAACAAGACTGGCAAATCTGAAGAGCATAGAAATGATGCACCTGAAGGCTCAAGAGCTTCAGTTCCAATATCTCAAATTTCTCAAATCAACACTTCTGATGACCAACCATAATACAAGAACCCTTCTACTTCACGAGGGTCGGAGTTGGGCCATCAGCCACAAGAGTTACAGAAAAATTCTAGTTGTCTCCAAATTTTCACTGTTAATGATTGAAATTTTTTACCTGTGTCAATTGTGAGTGTGGAGATGGTTGTCCTTTGTTGCTTGCTCCCTTTTTTTTTTCCTTCCGGCATTTCTATGGCTACACTACTTCAAATTCATCAAGCATCAAGCACTAAAAGCTTCTTTCTGAATGTGTAGGTAGGCTATGGTACCATGTTTACTTCAGGCCATCTGCATATGGGGAATCACCTTCAAAATCAGCACCAGCATGTTGCACCCATAACAAGTTAATCAGCAAACGCTGCATTTGCTGTTTTTGCCAAGATATTACAAGCTAGTGTATCTATCTCTCGAGGTGCCTCTAATTTGCTGCTAACTTGTGTTCCAAAAGTAGTAAGACTCTCCCAAAAGCAAACACAATGAACTCTGGTTTTGCATCTGTCGTGTCAGCGTCTTCCATTCGTAAATAGCAACTCAAAAGAAATATTCTGTTACAACTCAAAAATAGCAGTTCAAACTATTTTCCATTCCTGGAAGTCTTCTTTAATTCTAATGCATCAACGGCACTTTCATTGATTATTTTAAAATGAGCTCAAGAAGATTGAATGGTCTCAGCAAGAAAATATCTATCCGTACTAGCAGATTCAGGGAAATTTTGGAAAAATGCTTCCTAGTTTCTAATCATTTTCAGCAATAAACTTTTCCTACATGTTGCAACATAATTTAATCAAGGAACATATTTTAGATTCTTATCATCAAATTTTTAAACAATCTTCAAATGATATCAGCAGTACAGATTGAGCTCAAATATATTCCAACATCATTTAGAGAATGCTTTGACACATACAAGAAAAAACACCAATTTAAAAACTCTCCTGAAGGTTCCAATCTCATTCTCCAACATCCATGCATTCAGCGCAAAAGAAAGATACTACAGCAAATTTTACTTCATTTCCTTTGTTTTAACTTGGGTATAAAAAGTCTCAAATTTAATTTAACAATAAATGGCTTTTCCTATTTGCTAGGATCAATCCCCTTTTTTCGCTAGACTAATTTCCAGATTTAGTTCCACATCTTTCAAACTTCAAAGGGATGGAAATCTTTAAATGAGATTATGGGGCTATCTTAATGAACCAGACTTTCTTTTCAGCTCATGGTTATGCAGCTTAAGAAATTATATTAACCTGTTTACTCCTCATCAATGTTCATATGAGTGGACTTCATGAGAGGTCAAACAGACGAGCGGTTAATTATCAACAACGTATCAGGAAACTTTTCTTGCTTCCTAGAAGACAGGTAACCAGGTTTTACCTGTTCTTTAGTTTAATCAATCACTCCAACATTAAGCTAATGTTCATGTCAGAAATATAAAAAACATAAAATAAAAGGTTTGGGAATTACGAATTAGACAAGGGTTAGATCTTCCATTTTGCAATTTGAAAAGGATTGAAATCCTATTTCTTTTGTTATTTGAATCTAAAAACAGTGACCGTGGATACAAAATTCTAAACTTTTGCTATCAAGAAAAGGTTAATATCGCTGCTTTGTGCAATTCCAATGATGTCCCAATAAAGCATGTCAAGGCACAAATCTTATCAAACAGTAGATATACACCAAGGGATATGAATACAAGGCAATAAAATCTCGAGAGGAATCTGGGTAAAACAAGGATTTTAATCAAGAATTCATAGAACATAAGAGTCGCAACATTTAAGGTCTCAAGTATATTAATTATAATGAAATTGTGGATGTGCAACACAAAAGACCAGCTAAAGCATAGGCTAAGAGAAAAGTACTAGCACTATGTAAAGATTCAAATAGCCCATTTTTTATGCTGACTTGCACTGTTCCCATTTGGCATCACCAGTGAAAGCAAGGACAGCCACCTTGATCTATCCCTCTTGGACACTCCTTCAGTTTCATTGTCATCCTTTACCGCCAATATAATAAGAACAGGCAACAGTGGGTAACTAATTGTAGTTAGTGCCCAATTCAATATCAGTTGGCTGAGAAAAGGCATGTTATGGGAATATACTTGCCAAGCAACAACTGCCCCTGCACTTTGTACTCCCTTGTAAAAACCAGCATACCTGAAATCCAACATAGTCCTAGTTTGTTATGGAAATTTGATCAAAGGTTATCAACAAAATAGAAATTACAGCGAAAATTCATTGGCAAAGCACTTTACCGGCTAAGGATCTCGGAATCATCCGCCAGTGCTCCGATTATCCGGTAGACCATGCTCTGGAACATGACATCAAGTAAACCATTTCTGAAGTACAAAATGGACTCATAACCATAACAGCTCTATCACAAGATATTTTCCTCCTTTCTCGTCATCAAAATATAACAATAGTAAACGGTGAAGATTAGTATAACGTAACAATCATGCACATAGTTCATCGAACCAAGTTACATTTGAAGAAAATTCCAAATTTTACAAATGACTCCTCAAATTTTACATAGTGCACAAATTTTACATGATTGTTACATAGTGCACAAATTTTACAAGTGACTCCTAAGACTACTACAAGCACAAGAAGCTAGTAAATTATCTTCTGCATTACAATCCTACACATCTCTTCTTGATATTTGATATTCTTGAGTAACTTTTCGACATTGGCATTCAAAATGTATTGACCTCTAAATTTTTTTCAACTTTGGCACTTAGCTCTGAAAAAAAAGTTGTGTTTCGCAATTCAAGTCAATAGATGGGAGTTCATCATCCCAATAAAAACTCTCATAGCTCACACCATCCTGTACAGGAGTGAAACAATAAAATGATTAAAATTAGGTTTTTTGACAAAACTATTTTAATGCACGAAATGCAAAATCATGATTCTTTATATATAGTACCTTCCTATTGCAGCACTTCCAATATTTTCTATTTGGATTTTTCTTTGAGTGTGATATCCTTGGTTTCAAGTATCCTCCACACTCATATTTTCTTTGCAAGACAATATCATTTATGCTAGATGTTGACATTGTATCTAAACAAATGAAAATGATATTATCCGTACAGAAATTGATAGGAGTTCAAGACTTATCCATCTCAGAAATCAAATATCCACAGGAAATATCCAACTTCAAGAAGTGAAAAAGGCAAAAAAAACAAAGATCTAAGTATATGAAGTAGTATTCTTTCTTTAAATACTTATAGAGAATTGATTCTTTAGAAACATAGTACTCGTAACACTTGCTTGAAAACCAATACAATCATCTGAGTATATGAAGTACGGGAAAAAACTGGATGAATTTTTTCATATTGTTGAATAACTGATAATGCAAATGATATGTTGAGCTTTTAAAAATTGTTAAATGATGACTTTATGTATAAGTTTAGTATATTATCCAATTGACTAGGGGAGGATACCAAAAGCTGTAAAACACTCTCTCCATCCTCAACTAAATTTCCATATTTGTCTTGACATAAAGATTAGGAGAATACTTAGTCATCTTCATTTATCAACATAACCTTTATAGATATCGTAGAAAGTCATATAATATTTTCATGTTCATCATTTTCGTTCTAGGGTTAGTGGGTTGAAATTTAGATGAAAAATATATAAACTTTAGATAAGTGTAATTTATTTTCGAACATCACAAAATAAAAAAGTTGACATTCAATTAAGGTTGGAGGGTTACAAGAAATCATTAAATTGTAGTTGGCTATTTTACAGGCCTTCTCTGTTGTAAACTCGTATTCCATGTGCAAGTCCTTGTAGTTGCTTAGTTCTTTGTCTTCAGTTCTCTTTTTATATGGAGATTTGATAACTAATTCTATAACAGAATAAAACTAGCATAGCAGTTTTAACAAAAAAACTCACATTAATTGCAACCAAAAAAAAAAATTATACAAATAGTAAAGAACGTTCATAGCAAAAATTCAATAGCAACTAAAAAATTTTAGGTTCAAGAATAGAAAAACAAAATATGGCTGACCTATGAAATTTGCTAGGGCAAGAAAAATAGCCAACAATAATTATTTCCTAAACACCACCGGTGCGAAAGAGGATTGTTAGGCTACCACTGTTTTGAAGTTCTTCGTTGGAGGTCAGCACTATCCACGAACTAAAGCCTTCAACCACCGATGCTATGAAATTGAAATAATTCGAAAGGGATACTCCACTCTGGACTCCTTTCGATTCTACACACTTCAAGCCCTAGAACAATACGATGTTCAGGTTTGAACCTAGGAAAAGCCTGACGCTATGAAGATGACTTCTAAGCTAGGCATCAAGTATGGGATGCACTGTTTCTGACCTGTTGTCCAATTGATTTCCATCAAGATGACTTCTACGAAATGGTTTTGAGATTTTCTCATTGAATCACGATTTTAGAACTGACTGGGGTGATGTTTTTATTTGTGAGTTTCAGAACCAAATGATGTCATTTTGAGCAGATTTAGAAGAACGTGAAAATGACACCATTTTGATTTGTTATTGAATTTGAAATATCCTTCCGTTACGGAGTTGAGGTCTGCTTCTTTTAAGAGACACGGTGGTGCTCACCATAGCCTAATTGCATATATATATATATATATATATATATATATATATATATATATATATATATATATCATTTTGT
>JAOXNR010054285.1:0-43859 GCA_028571225.1 Parsonsia alboflavescens | reverse complement strand
GGGTTTTGTTAACCTCCAAAAGAGCAATACAACCCCCCCCCCCCCCGCCCCCATCTCTTCAATGTGATTCTTAAGTCCTATTAGCTATTCTACAACTGAAGAAAAACACAATCCCAAGAAGAACCCACAATAAGAATGCACTGTTTATCAAGAAATGCCCATCAACTTCGTCAGAGAGAATATACAGGGATTTATCTAGGAGTGAGTTCAATATAGAAAATAGAAGAAAAGACCAAGTAGAAATATTTCGGACATAAGGAAGTGAAAGGAGCTCAAGGGAAAATACAAAAGAGTCGTATCCAGCATGAGCTTTTCTTGCTACTTTTTCAAATATTTAGATAGAGTCATGCAAGGCTGTTTGAGCTTTGCAAGGTGGCTGTCGATAATCTTTCTAGATTTGGGCTGTGCGCATTGGTAGAAAAAGAATTAATTTTGTTAGGTTTAAATATTTTCAAGGCTTACAGATTCAAAAAAAATCAAAGAAGATACAGGAGCATTTCTGGCTTATAATAGTACCAATAATAATACAGCTCTCAAGAAGGGAAAGTTGATGACTGAAATAATATTATGCTTTTGTTATATTGAAATGTGCATTGCATCTAGCTTTGTTCAACAAGGTACTTTATATTTGACTTTTAAGTAAAAGATTAAAACATTATTCTTAACCATCAAAAAAAGCACGATGATCGCACTTGAACTGAAAAAAGGGTTAAAAACAAAGTGTTTGACAAAATAAGAAGAAATATAGCTTTCGAGAGATAACAGTAAACCTATAAATAGATAGAGAAATGGTGAGATTCCTAATACAATAGTGACATCGAAGACTCTTTTATGGGGAATAGAGAAAGATGACGTTAAGCATAAAACTAATTACAAGAACAATAATAAAGGGATTGGTCTTTGGGGGACAATTACCATTTTCAAAAGCACCGAAATTTGTTGAAATAATCACCAGCGTAGCAAAATTTTTGAAGAATTGTTATGGCAAAGCATTAAACTGTCAAATTTTTGTAAGATTCATCCTGGTTAAATATCATTAAAACCAATAACATCAAATAAATGACTTAATAAGAAAAATTCTAAATAAGTTCAATGAGAAAGTGAACATCTTTAGCATAGAGTTCTACAATAAGGAGATTCTTGATAGCCTCATGAAGTTCCTTAGTAAAGGGGTATTGTTAACCTCCAATAGAGAAGTTCTCCTCACTTATCTCTTCAATGTGATTCTTAAGTCCTATTAGCCAATCTACAACTGAAGAAAATCACAATCCCAACAAGAACCCACAATAAGAATGCAGTGTTTATCTGCAAATGGTCAACAACTTCTTTAGAGAGATATTACATGGATTTATCTAAGAGTGAGTTCAACAAAGAGAATGCAAGAAAAGACTTAGTAGAATTATTTTACACGTAATTAAGTGAAGGGAGCATAATGGAGAAGACAAAGAGTTGTGTCTTTCAAGAGCTTTTCATGGGCCATTTTTAAATATTTTGATAGAGTCATGCAAGGCTTTTTGAGTTTTGCGAGGTGGTTGTCGATAATCTCTCGAGATTTTGACTATGAGCTTTGATAAACAAAAAGGGAATTTTGGTAAGTTTTATGGTTATGCTAACCTTGAAACCGATATAGGTTGGAGAAGAAGGTAAACATATTTTAAAGGCTTATATATTTAAAAATAATTAAAGAAGATACTAGAGCATTTCTATCTTATAATCAAACCAAGAATGATACCGCTCTCAATAACGCACAATTTATGGGATACATTGTACTATGCTTTTGGTATTGGAATTGTGCACTACATCTGACTATGTTCAAAAAGGTCATGTAAATTTCTTTTTTATGTAAAACATTAAAAATTTTTTATTACTCATCAAAATACGCAGGAAGATCGCATATGAAAAAAAAAAGGGGTCAAAAACAAAGTGTTTGCCGAAATACGAAGAAGTATGGTGATGTTCGTAACACAACAGTGACATTAACTCTTTTATGCAGAATAGAGAAAGATGGCATTAAGCATAAAACAAATTACAAGAACACTAATAAATGGATTGGTCTGTGGGGAACAATTACCATTTGCAAAAGCATTGAAATTTGATGAAACAATCACAAGTATAGCAAAATTTTTGAACAATTGTTATGGCAAAGCATTAAACTATCAAATTTTTGTAAGATTCATCCTGGTTAAATATCACTAAAATCAATAACATCAAAGAAATGACTTAATAAGAAAAATCCAGAATAAGTTCAGTGAGAAAGTGAACATCTTTGGCAAGAGTTTTGCAATAGGGAGATTTTTGACAGCCTCATGAAGATCCACAGTAAATGGATATTGTTAACCTCCGATGGAGAAGTTCACCTAGCTTATCTCTTCAATGTGATTCTTAACACCTATTAGCCATTCTACAACTGAAGAAAAAGACAATACCAACAAGAACCAACAATAAGAATGAAGTGCTTATCAGCAAATGGCTTTCCACTTCTTTAGAGAGAAATTAAAGGGATTTATCTAAGAGTGAGTTCAACAAAGAAAATGCAAGAAAAGACTTAGTAGAAACATTTTAGACGTAAGGAAGTGCAAAGAGCTCAATGGAGTAGATAAAGAGTCGTCTCCAGCATGAGCTTTTCTTGGGCTTTTTTTTAGTATTTTGATAGAGTCATACAAGGCTTTTTGAATTTTGCGAGGTGGGTGTGGATTTCGAGATTTTGACTATGGGCGTCGATAAAAAAAAGAAAAAAGAGGAAATTTTGTTATATTTTATGGTTATGATAACCTTGAAAACAATAGAGGTTGGAGAAGAAGGCAAACATATTTTTAAGGCTTATAGATTCAAAAACAATTGAAAAAGATATTAGAGTGTTTTTGGCTTATAATCGAAACAATAATGATACCGCTCTCAAGAAGTGAAAGTTGTGGAGAAAAATTACATGATGCCATTGTTATAGTGAAACCCGCACTACATCTAGCTTTATTAAGAAAGGTCAATTATACTTCTTTTTTAAGTAAAACATTGAAAAATTAAAATTACTCCTAAAAAAAAAGCACGAATATCGCACATGAACTAACAAAAAGGTCAAAATCAAAGTGTTTGACAAAATATGAAGAAGTATAGTGTTCTAGAGATAAAAGTAAAACTATAAATAGATAGAGATATGGTGAGATTCCTAATACAACAGTGAAAAATTATTATTACTCTCGAAAAAACGCACAAATATCGCACATGAACTGACAAAAAAAAAATCCAAACAAGAAAATCCGAACAAGAACCTACAATAAGAATGTAGTGTTTATCAGCAAATGGCCATCAACTTCTTTAGAGAGAAATTACAGGGATTTATCAACGAGTGAGTTCAATAGAGAAAATGCTAGAAAAGACTTAGTAGAAATAGTTTAGGCGTAAGGAAGTGAAAGGAGCTCAATGGAGAAGATAAAGAGTCGTCTCCAACATGAGCTTTTGTTGGGCCATTTTTTAATATTTTGATAGAGTTGATAATCTTTCGAGATTTTGATTATGAGCGTTGATAAGTACAAAGGCTGGAGAAGAAGGCAAACATAAATAAAAAGTATTATGGTTATGATAACCTTGAAAATGATATAGGTTGGGGAAGAAGGCAAACATATTTTCAAGGCTTGTAGATTCAAAAATAATTAAAGAAGATACTACAGCACTTCTAGCTGATAATCGAACTAATAATGATGCATCCCTCAAGAAGGGAAAGTTGATGAGAAAAAATATATTATACTTTTGTTATAGTGAAATGTGCACTGCATTTGGCTCTGTTAAGATAGGTCATTTATATTTCTTTTTTAAGTAAAACATTAAACCCTTTTTATTAGTCATGAAAAAAGGCACAAATATAGCACGTGAACAAAAAAAAATGCTCAAAAACAAAGTGTTTGACGAAATAAGAAGAAGTAGAATGTTCTCGAGATAAAATTAAAACTATAATATATAGAGATATGGTGAGATTCCTAATACAACAGTGACATCGAAGACTCTTTTATGTAGAATAGAGAAAGATGACATTAAGCACAAAACTAATTACAAGAACAATAATTAATGGATTCTTCGGTGGGGGACAATTATCTTTTGCAAAAGCACATACATTTGATAAAATAATCACAAGTATCCGGAAAATTTTGGAACAATTATCATGGCAATGCATTAATTGTAAAATTTTTGTTAGATTCATGTTTCTTAAATATCATTGAAATCAATAACATCAAAGAAATGACTTAATAAGAAAAATCTTGAAAAAGTTCAATGAGAAAGTGAACATCTTCAGCAAACAGTTCAGCAGTATGGAGGTTCTTGACAGCCTAATGAACATCCTCAGTAAATGGGTATTGTTAACCTCCAATAAAGAAGTGCACCTCGCTTATCTCATCAATTTGATTCTTAAGTACTATTAGCCATTCTACAACTGAAGTAAAAGACAATCCCAACAAGAACCTGCAATGAGAATGTAGTGTTTATCAGCAAATGGCCATCCAGTTCTTTAGAGAGAAATTACAGGGATTTATTTAAGATTTAGCTTAATAGAGGAAATGGAAGAAAAGACTTAGTAAAAATATTTCAGACGTAAGGAAGTGACAGGAGCACAATGGAGAAGACAAAGAGAGGTCTCTAGCGTTAGCTTTTCTTGGGCCTTTTTTTAATATTTTGATAGAGTCATGCAAGGCTTTTTGAGTTTTGCGCCTTGCGTGTCGATAATCTTTCAAGATTTTGACTATGAGCGTTGATAAATAAAAAGGGAGTTTTGTTAAGTTTTATGAATATGATAACCTTGAAAATGATAGAGGTTGGAGAAGAAGGCAAACATATTTTCATGGCTTATAGAGTCAAAAACAATTAAAGAAGTTACTGCAGTGTTTCTAGATTATAATCGAACCAATAAAAATACCACGCTCGAGAAGGGAAAGTTGATGAGAAAAATTATATTATTCTTTTGTTATAGTGAAACGTGCACTGCATCTATCTTTGTTCGAAAAGCTCATTTATATTTCTTTTCTAAGTAAAAGATTAAAACATTTTTATTACCCATCAAAAAAAGCACAAGTATCGCACGTGAACAAAAAAAATGGTCAAAAACATAGTGTTTGACGAAATAAGAAGAATTATAGTGTTCTAGAGATAAAAATCAAACTATAAATAGATATATATATGGTGAGATTCCTAATACAACGGTGACATCAAAGACTCTTTTGTGTAGAATAGAGAAAGATCACATTAACCACAAAACTAATTATAGAACACTAATAAATGGATTGGTATGTGGGGGACAATTATCTTTTGCAAAAGCACATAAATTTGATAAAATAATCACAAGTATCTCAAAATTTTGGAACAATTTTTATGGCAAAGCATTAAATTGTCAAATTTTTGCTAGATTGATGCTGGTTAAATATCATTAAAATCAATAACATCAAAGAAATGACATAATAAGAAAATCTAGTATAAGTTCAATGGGAAAGTGAATATCTTTAGCATACAGTTCTGCATTAGGGGGATTCTTGACAGCCTGATGAAGATCCTCAGTAAATGGATTTTGTTAACCCCCAGTAGAGAAGTTCACCTCGCATATCTCTTCAATGTCATTCCTAGGACCTATTAGACATTCTACAACTGAAGAAAAAGACAATCCCGATGAAAACGGACAATAGGAAAGCAGTGTTTATTAACAAATGGCCATCAACTTCTTTAGAGAGAAATTACCCGGATTTATGTAAGTGTGAGTTCAACAGAGAAAAAGCACGAAAAGACTTAGTAGAAATATTTTAGACGTAAGGGAGTGAAAGGAGCTCAAGGGAGAAGAAAAAGAGTCTTGTCCAACATGATCTTCTCATGGGCCTTTTTTTAATATTTTGATAGAGTCATGCAAGGCTTTTTGAGTTTTGTGAGGTGGGTGTCGATAATCTTTCTATATTTTGACTCTGAGCGTTAATAAATAAAAAGGGAATTTTGTTAAGTTTTATGCTTATGATAACCTTAAAAGCGATGGAGGTTGGAGAAGAAGGCAATCATATTTTCATGGCTTATAGATTCAAAAACAATTAAAGAAGATACTGGAGCATTTCTGGCTCATAATCGAACCAATACTGATATGGCTCTCAAAAAGGGAAAGTTTATGAGAAAAATTATATTATGCTTTTGTTATTGGAATTGCGCATTGCATCTGGCTTTGTTCAAAAAGGTAATTTATATTTCTTTTTTAAGGAAAACAAAAAAACTTTTTTATTACTCATCAAAAAATGCACAAAGAAAGCACACAAAAAAAAAAAAGGTCAAAAACAAAGTGTTTGACGAAATATGAAGTATAGTGTTCTAGAGATAAGGGTAAAACTATAAATTGATAGAGATATGGTGAGATTCTTAATACAACAACGACATCGAAGACTCTTTTATGTAGAATAGAGAAAGATGACATTAAGCTCAAAACTAATTACAAGAATACTAATTTATGGATTGGCCAGTGGGAGACAATTACCTTTCGCATAAGCACAGAAATTTGATAAAGTAATCACAAGTATCTCAAAAGTTTGGAAGAATCGTTTGGGCAAAGCATTAAACTGTTAAATTTTTGGAAGATTCACACTGGTTAAATATCATTAAAATCAATAAAATCAAAGAGATGACTTAATAAGAAAAATCCTAAATAAGTTCAATGACAAAGTGAACATCAAGAGCATAGAGTTCTATTGTAGGGAGATTCTTGACAGCCTCATGAAGATCCTCAGTAAATGGGTATTGTTAACCTCCAACAGAGACGTTCACTTGCTTATCTCTTCAATGTGATTCTTAAGTCCTATTAGCCATTCTACAACTGATGAAAAAGACAATCCCAACAAGAACCCGCATGAAGAATTTAGTGTCTATCTACAAATGAACATCAGCTTCTTTAGAGAGACATTACAAGGATTTATCTAAGAGTGAGTTCAACAGAGAAAATGCAAGAAAAGACTTAGAAGAAATATTTTAGAAGTAAGGAAGTGAAAGGAGCTCAAGGGAGAAGACAAAGAGTCTTGTCTAGCATGACCTTTTATTGGGCCTTTTTTTAATATTTTGATAGAGTCAAGCAAGGCTTTTTGAGTTTTGCGAGGTGGGTGTCGATAATCTTTCAAGATTTTGACTATGAGGGTGGATAAGGAAAAAAAGGGAATTTTGTTAATTTTTATGGTTCTGATAACCTTAAAAAGTATAGAGATTGGAGAAGAAGGCAAACATATTTTCAAGGCTTATAGATTCAAAAGCAATAAAAGAAGATACTGGAGCTTTTCTGGCTTATAACAGAACCAATAATGATACCGGTCTCAAGAAGGGAAAGTCGATGAGAAACATTATATTATGCTTTTGTTTTTGGAATTGCGCATAGCATCTGGCTTTGTTCAAAATGGTCATTTATATTTCTTTTTTAAGTATATCATTAAAACATTCTTATTAGAAAACGCACGAATTAATTACACATTAGAAAACGCACGAAGATTGCACGTGAACAAAAGAAAAAAAAAGGTCACAAACAAAGTGTTTGACAAAATATGAAGAAGTATAGTGTTCTAGAGATAAAGGTAAAACCATAAATAGCTAGAGATATGGTGAGATTCTAAAACAACAATGACATTGAAGACTCTTTTAAGTGGAATAGAGAAAGATGACTTTAAGCTTGAAACTAATTATAAGAACATTAATAAATGGATTAGCTTGTGGGGGACAGTTTTCTTTTGCTAAAGCATAGGAATTTGATAAAATAATCACAAGTATCTCAAAATTTTGGAAGAATTGTTTTGGCAAAGCATTAAACTGTCAAATTTTTGGATGATTCATCCTGGTTAAATATCATTAAAATCAATAACATCAAGGAAATGACTTAATAAGAAAAATCTTGAATAAGTTCAATGAGAAAGTGAACATCTTTAGCATAGAGTTCTGTAGTAGGAGATTCTTGAATGCTTGAAGACGATGATCAGTAAATGGGTATTGTTAACCTCCAATAGAAAAGTTCACCTCGCATATCTCTTCAATGTGATTCTTAAGTCCATTTAGCCATACAATCCCAACAAGAACCCACAATAAGAACGCAATGTTTATCAGCAAATGGCCATCAACTTCTTTAGAGAGAAATTACAGAGATGTATCTAGTAGAGAGTTCAACAGAGAAAATGCAAGAAATGACGTAGTAGAAATGTTGTAGACATCAGGACGTGAAAGGAGCTCAATAGAGAAGACAAAAAATCTTCTCCAGCATGAGCTTCTCTTGGGCCTTTTTTAATATTTTGATAGAGTCATGCAAGGCTTTGTGAGTTTTGCGAGGTGGATGTCGATAATCTTTCGAGATTTTGACTATGACCGTTGATAAATAAAAAGGGAATTTAGTTAATTTTTATGGTTATCATAACCTTGAAAAAGATAGAGGTTGGAGGAGAAGGAAAACACATTTTCAAGGCTTATAGATTCAAAAACAATCACGGAAGATATTGGAGCGTTTCTGCCTTATAATAGAACTAATAAAGATACCGTGCTCAAGAACAGAAAGATGATGAGAAAACTTATATTATGCCTTTGTTATAGTGAAACATGCACTACATCTGGCCTTGTTAAGAAAGGTCATTCATATTTCTTTTGGAAGTAAAACACTAAAACACTTTTATTACTCATAAAAAAACCCATGAATATCGCACGTGAACAAAAAAAAATGGCCAAAAACAAAGTGTTTGACGAAATAAGAAAAAGTATAGTGTTTTAAAAGTAAAAATATGAATAGAGAGAGATATCGTGAGATTCCTAATACAACAGTGACATCGGAGACTTTTTTTTGCAGAATAGAGAAAGATGACATTAAGCACAAAACTAATTACAAGAACACTAATAAATGGATTAGTTTGTGGGAGACAATTACATTTTGCTAAAGCACAGAAATTTGATAAAATAATCACAAGTATCTCAAAATTTTGGAAGAATTGTTTTGTCAAAGCATTAAACTGTCAAATTTTTGGATGATTCATCTTGGTTAAATATCATTAAAATCAATAACATCAAGGAAATGACTTAATAAGAAAAATCTTGACTAAGTTCCATGAGAAAGTGAACATCTTTAGCATATAGTTCTACAGTGGGGAGATTCTTGACAGCCTGATGAAGATCTTAAGTAAATAGGTATTGTTAACCTCCAATAGGGAAGTTCAGCTCGCTTATCTCTTCAATGTGATTCTTAAGTCCTATAAGCCATTCTTCAAGTGTAGGAAAAGACAATCCCAACAAGAACCCACAATAAGGATGCAATGTTTATCAGCAAATGGCCATCAACTTCTTTAGAGAGAAATTACAAGGATTTATCTAAGAGTGAGTTCAACAGAGAAAATGCAAGAAAAGACGTAGTAGAAATATTTTAGACATAAGGAAGTGAGAGGAGCTCAATGAAGAAGACAAAGAATCTTCTCTAGCATGAACGACTCTGGGGCTTTTTTTAATATTTTGATATTTGTTAAGTTTTATGGTTATTATAACCTTGAAAAAGATGAAGTTTCTAGAAGAAGGGAAACATATTTTGAAGGCTTATACATTGAAAAACAATCAAAGAAGATACTGGATTGTTTCTGGCTTATAATCGAACCAATAAAGATACCGTGCTCAAGAAGGGAGAGATGATGAGAAAAATTATATTATTCCTTTCTTATAGTGAAACATGAATTGCATCTGGCTTTGTTAAGGAAGGTCATTTATATTTCGTTTTTACGTAAAACATTAAAACTCTTTTATTATTCATAAAAAAAACTCGTGAACAAAAAAATCGGCCAAAAACAAAGTGTTTTACGAAATAAGAAAAAGTACAGTGTTCTAGAGGTAAAAGTAAAAATATAAATAGATAGAGATATGGTGAGATTCTTAATACAACAGTGACATTGGAGCCTCTTTTATGCAGAATAGAGAAAGATGAAGAGCACTAATAAATGGGTTGGTCTGTGGAAGACAATTAACTTTTGCAAAGGCTTAGAAATTTTATAAAATAATCACAAGTATCTCAAAATTTTTGAAGAATGATTCTGGCAAAGCATTAAACTGTCAAATTTTTGGTTGATTCATCCTAGTTAAATATCATTAAATTCAATAACATCAAAGAAATGACTTAATAAGAAAAATCTTGAATGAGTTCAATGAGAAAGTCAACATGTTTAGCCTAGAGTTCTACAGTAGGGAGATTCTTGATAGCCTGATGAAGATCCTCAATAAATAGGTATAGTTAACCTCCAATAGAGAAGTTCACCATGCTTATCTCTTCAATGTGATTCTTAAGTCCTAATGGCCATTCTTCAAGTGAAGAAAAAGACAATCCCAATAAGAACCCACAATAAGGATGCAGAACGCTGAGCAACCAGCTGGAGGGCCAATAGCACACGGCGGAGGCGGCATAGGGAGAGGTGGTCATGGGAATCCAGGGGTGGCGGCTAGGGTCGACCATGTGCCGCGATGGGATTCAGGATTCAAACTTGAGATTCCGCAATTTACCAGGAGTTTGGCCCTAGAAGAATTTTTGGATTAGTTGAGCACTGTGGATGAATTGTTCTCGTTGAGAGAAGCCTCTGAGGATAAGAAGGTAGGGCTGGTCGGGATCAGATTCAAAGACTGAGACGCAACATGGTGGCAGTCTTTTCGATATCAGCGATATTTGGATGGGATGCCTGTTTTGGACAATTGGAACGAACTGAGGAGAGAGATGGGGCAGGAGTTTTTAGCATTCAATCATCGTCAGACCTTGTTTCAAAATTTACAAAGTCTGACACAAGGGACGAAAAGTGTAGAAGAATATACGTTGGAATTTTACCGGCTTGTAGCACGAAATCAACTCCGTGAGACATAGGAGCAACTTGTAGCCCTCTATTTACATGGCCTCCGACTAGCCATCCAGGACGCCCTGCAAGTGGATTCTTTCAGTAACGTTACAGATGTACAGACAAAGGCAAGAGTGGTGGAAGAGAGCTTGACGCGAGCTAGCAGTAGGGGAGTAACGTTCGGCAGAGGATACCCTACTCCTCCGTGGAATCCGACGGCAAACAGCCTAGCGTCATCTTCTTCATCAAAGGTTTTCAATCCGCCTACTTAACATGGACGAAATTCAGGGCAGTTGAGCCAAGGACCGGGGCAGTCGAGCAGACACGTCCACCGGTTAACACAACAAATATCATCTGCCATCGGTGCTAACAGAAGGGTCATTATGTTTATGAATGTCCCCGGCTAAAGTTGCAATTGTTGATCCAGGAGGGAAACGTAGATGAGTATGACGGAGAGTTCGAAGATGCTGAGATGGCGGAGGGGGAAGAGTACGTCTTGGCACCCGAGGATGTAAGAGGAGAAAGCTTGGTTTTACGTCGAATTTGTTTAGCTCAGCGGGCTAATGAGGATTAGCGATGTCGGAATATTTTTTCAGTATCCGTTGTACCATTAGAGGGAAAGTCTGCAAGGTAATCATAGACACGGGAAGTTGTGAAAACGTAATTTCACAGGAAGCTGTTCAGAAACTAAATTTGAAGACGGAGCCACATACTGAGCCCTACAAACTTTGCTGGTTGAACAAAGGAACAGAAGTGCAGGGAGGGTAGAATTCTCAATTGGGCCGCAGTATACTTGTGTGATTTATTGTGATGTGGTGCCTATGGATGCCGCACACCTACTGCTAGGGCGATCATTTAAGTATGACAACAAGGTGGTATATGACGGATTTACGCACTACTATACCATTAACAGAGGAGGCAAGAAGGTGGTATTGCAACCAATGCGGGATTCTTTTACAGAAGGAAAGAAGGCTATTATTTGTGTGCCCCGCAAGGAGTTTGAGGCAGAGGTTGGGGAAGCGAGGTTTGTTTTACTTTGACAAAGCAGAAAGAAGAGGTAAAAATTCTGGAAAAGGTGAAAGAAGTCTTGATGGAGTTCGATGACTTACTACCCGAGGAGTTGCCGCCAGGATCACCCCAAATGCGTGATATTTAGCACCAGATTGATATGGTTCCGGGAGCTATCCTACCAAACAAGGCGCATTACCGCCTATCTCCACAACAGTGTGAAGAACTGAGTTGCCAAGTGAACGAGCTACTTGATAAGGGGAAGATCCGGGAGAGTGTCAGTCCTTGTGCCGTACCAGCTTTGTTGGTGCCAAAGAAGGACGGAAGTTGGAGGATGTGCGTAGATAGCCGTGTAATAAATCGAATTACCATCAAGTATCATTTTCCAATTCTGAGGCTTGATGACATGCTGGATCAAATTAGTGGGGCGACGGTGTTTTCGAAAATTGACTTGAAGAGCAGATATCATCAGATAAGGATCAAGCCGAGAGACGAATGGAAGACAACTTTCAAAACGGTAGACGGATTATTTGAGTGGACGGTGATGCCATTTGGACTCTCCAATGCACCAAGCACGTTCATGAGGGTCATGAATCAGGTACTTCGGCCTTTCTTCAATAGCTTTGCCGTAGTCTATTTTGATGATATACTGGTTTATAGTCGGACAAATGAGGATCATATACAGCATTTACGATTGATTCTAACAACTCTAAGGGAGCATAGTTTATTTGCAAATCTCAAGAAGTGTGTGTGGATGACAGATAGCCTTGTATTTCTGGGATTCATGGTTTCAGCCAAGGGGATATTTCTTGAGGAATCGAAGATTCAAGCAGTCCGAGAATGGCCACAACCACGAAATCTCACGGAGTTCAGAACATTTCACGGCTTGGCTAGTTTTCACAGGCGATTCATCAAGAATTTCAGTGTTATTATAACCCCATTGACGGACCTCTACAACGCCAAGGAGTTTATGTGGACTGAGGAAGCTCGCGAGCGTTTGAGGAGATCAAAGACAAATTAACCAGTGCACCTGTCTTAACCTTGCTAGATTTCGAGAAGATTTTTGGGGTAGATTGTGACGCCTCAAAAGTCGAGATTGGAGCGGTTTTGAGTCAGGAAGGAAGGCCCATGGCATTCTTTGGGGAGAAGTTAGGTGGTGCGAAATTGAATTATTCGGTTTATGACATTGAGTTTTATGCCATTGTTCGAGCACTCCAATATTGGCGACATTACCTCATTCAGCGGGAGTTCATTTTGTATTCAAACCATCAGGCATTGAAGTTGCCTTGATTTTTGGTCTTGGACACAATTCCACAATTCACAATGGATCATAGGAAAAACTAGGATTAATGTAAAATAACAAACACAAAATCACATAAAACAAAGAAACAACATGATCTTCACACTAAAACAAGAAAGCAAGTAAAGATAGGAAAACCTCTTGATGAAAAACCTGGGCTCTAATACCAGAAAGATGATGTGATCTCAAAATTGACATGGATTCTAGCTTGAGCCTTTTAATGAAGTCTTGGGTTGATCTCAAATGGGCATGTCTTTGATGGAATTTGAATGAAGAATCCATGTCAATTTTGAGGTCACATTATCCTTTTGGTATCAGAGCCAGGTTTTTCATCAAGAGGTTTGCCTCTCTTTAATTGCTTTCTTGTTTAAGTGTGAAGATCACGTTGTTTCTTTGAAATCCTATGATCCCATGATCCTATGATCTTATGTGATTTTGTGTTTGTTCTTTTACATTAATCCTAGTTTCCTTCTTGTGATCCATTGTGAATCGTGGAATTGTGTCCAAGGCCAATTCAAATTTTTTGGTGATTGTACTTCTTCTACCATTTCTACAAAAACAGAAAAAGCACAAAAAAAAAAAAGAAAGAGAGATCAAAGATCTCCAAACTTGAAAAAAGTAAAAAAAAAAATTCTATCAGAAAAAGTGATCTAATTTGAAATTGAGGTTGAGGTACCATTTGTGAAGTTGAATTCTATTGTTATGTTGATCAAATTAATGGGTAGAGCTTGAATTGTGGTATATTGTATTGACTTGCTTATTTTCCTATCAGAAACTTGTTATTGGGACACTTGATCACATTGAAATTGCTGAAAATTTGGATCATAACTCTTTGACCTTAAGGTGTTTGATAAATTGCTTATCATCTATTTTCCTCGAATTATAAATGTTTGATCTATTGTCTTTTGTTCAATGACCATCTTTTTAAAAAGTCTTATCTCTTTGAATCTTATATGTTGGAAGATATGAACTATTTGCTTTGAGTTTTTGATGTTTGACTTGGTTACCTTGTTGAGTAATTGTCTACTCCTGAAGTTGCATTAACAACTTGAAGAAGAGCTAAGAGAGGTAAAAGGCTTAATGGGGTGAGCACATTAGAAAGAGAAAAAGCCATTTCAAAGAGAGATACAAGAGTGGATTGTGAGGACATACAAATTCCCCTATTCTTGTTTGTTCGTTTTGTAGGTACTTCATGGATAAATCTTCATCTCAATCATCTTTTTATGGAGAAAGAAGGGAGACATCACATCCTAGTTCTTCTAAGAAGTATGAGCCATTTGAAAGGGTTGGTATAAAAAGCCAACAAATGTATCCATCTAGAAGGAGATATGAAGATCGAGAGTATGATGATGGTTACTACTATGACAATGAAGGGAAGCCAAGAAGATATGGAAGAAACGGAGGCCATTGTACACGTATTTGGAGTCATTTCATGACCATCACATATTTCTTTGGTACATTTGATCCGGAAGTTTACCTTGCTTGGGAAAAAGATGTAGAACTTGTGTTTCAAAATGATTTTTACTTAGAAGGAGAAAAGATAAAGCTAGTTGTTGATAGCTTTGAGTGCAAAGCCTTAGCTTGGTGGGAATAAGATTCGAAATATCAAAGAAGATTTGGAATGCTTAGTACTACATGGGAAGGATTGAAGAAGTATATGAGGGAAATATATGCACCAAAACCCTACTACAAAAATGTTACTCAAGGCTCCAAGAATGTGAAAGAACACCATGAAGAGTTGAAGACTGCATTGGAGAGAGGTAACACAGTTGAGTATGAAGAAGACCAAATGACTAGATTTCTCAATGGCTTGAATCAAGATATTTGGGAATTAGTTGAGCCATACTACTATGACTATCTAGAAGATATGGAATGCATGGCCATTCAAGTTGAAAGACACTTGAAGAAGAAGAAGTCAACACATGGGAAGTTTTATGAAAACTCAACTTATGGCCCTTCTTCAACATCTAAGGTGCAAGCAGCTTGTTCAAAAGAAGAGAAATCCATTCCCAAGGAGCAAAAGTCAAAATCTAAGCTAAGTGACAAATTGCCAATTGAAGAGACTCCTAATCAAGTGAAGCAAGTTGTGGATAATGAGATAGTTCATGAAGAAGATGAAAAAATGAAGACCTTCAAGAAGGTAACGCAAAAAATTGATGTAATAATGGAAAAGATGGATTAAGATATTAGAAGGGAAGAAAATAGAAAAAAAGAGAGAAAATAGAAAGGAGAGCTTGATAGAGAAAAGGATCTTGAGAGACAAGTAAGAGAGAATGAGAAAGAACATGAGGTGAAAAATGAGAGAGCTTGAGAGCGAAAAAGAGTATTAGAGAAAAGAAGAAGAGAAAGAGATGAAAAATGAGAGTACCTCAGTTCTCAAAAGGAACAAAGAGGATTTTATCCCGATTTCTAACACTGACCATTCACTATCTAGTTGTCTTGTTCCTGATTTTCAGGTTTCTAAAGGAGTAAATAAGATAAAGGAGGAAAATGACAAAATTGAGATGAATGCTATGTTAAGGTGGCACTATCTTATCTCTACAGTTGGTGATAGTTTGTTGAAATTTGAACCTGAAAGATTACTTCATATGACTAAGTGTGTGTTTAGAAATGCTTATGATGTTCATCAGCAAGGTGCTATAGTGAAATTTCTTGATCATGGTGATTTCTTATTTTGAGAAAGCATGTCTTATACTTCTTTGAGTTTTGTGACAACTTTTATGGATTTTGAGTTTATGAAGGAATCACTTGTGAAAGAATATGCTTGTGACCATGTGTTTGATGTGTCAAGAAAAATCATACATGATCAAATTTATAAGCATGTTTATTCTTTGCTTGGTCAAATGATATGCTCATGCCTATGGATTCAATGTGTGAATTGTTGATACTTGATATTCATGATTATTACTTGTTGTCACATTCTTTGGAATTGGGATACTTGAATGTCTTTTTCAAGCATGGCTTTGGGATATACATGAATGAAATTTCAAAGTTTGTCTTGGATGATCGATTATTGTGGATATTTGATATTACCATTCTTGATTTAAACTTCTATCTTTGTGGTATCATGTGCATATTCCTTGTTGATTCTAGGTCATTGATTATCTTGTGTCAAATCTATTTCATGGTTAATGTGAGAAGAAAGTCCCAACTTATTGAGAATCATTTCTTGTTGAACATTTGTGAAGAAGCTTGTGAATCTCGTGATATTATGCATAGAGAAGGTACTTTACATGTTCTTGAGTATTCGACACATGATGATTTCTTTGATTTGTTGAAACTTAAGAATCACTTGGGAGCATACTTGTTGAATTCTTGTCATGGGGCATATCAATATCATGATGAGGAATTATTCTTAAATGACCAACTCATGAATGCAATGTGTGTGATCTTTATTGGGTGGAATTATATGATGTTATGGACTATGTTTTTTGCCACCAATAGAGATTTATTGAGCTTTGTTAGAAATCCCCGGTTTTTAGAAGAGCATAATGATGTCTGCCTTGATCAATTGATGAGTTTTAGCATATGTGAAGAGTATTTTCTTATTCCTTGTAGACATATGTTTGATGCTTTTGATGCAGGACATATGTCATGCTATGTTAAGGGATTATGTATTAAGTTTATTGTGCTTGAATGTAAGACTTAGAGAACCTTTATATCATGGTTTATGGGGTCATAGACCAATGGGGTTTATGTCTTTTGCTTTAAATGATAGAACCTTGTTTCTTTGTTGCTTTAAGTGGCTTGTATCCCTTGTCTATGATGTTTCTTCTAATGAGCTTGTTGAAGGATAGAAGGAATACATATCTGTCAAAGAGAGACCACCACCCCTAGAGAAGGGTATGGTAAGGCTTTATCAAGTTCTAACTTCCTTGAAGGATGACTTGAAGTTACTTGGTAAGTATTCTTTTGATTCTTCAATCCATGTTAGTGATCATTCTCTTTTCTATGTAGGACTTAAAGATTTGAGGTCGAATCCTTCTGAGGTGAGGGGGAATGATGGAGATCAAAGAGCATACATGGCATGGGAGAATACATGCAAGACCCCATATGAAGAACTTTGGAGAATCAATTTATTCGGCTTCAAATATGGAGGTTTATAATTCAAAGGCAACCATACCAAAGATGAGGTCTATATAGATGATGAAGATGCTTATGAAAAGAAGGAGATTATGTACAAGAGCTTGTATTTCAAATACAAGGTTTGAAGATCAAGAATAAAGAAAGACTTGTGGATAATGTCCAAGAACATGAAGAACTTATGACTTCTATTGGAGATGATCTCAACAATGATAGGATGTTGTTATACAAAGATCAATACTTCTAGTATAACTATGACACTTTGAAGATGAAAGTAACAATGTTGGTATTGACGCTAGACAATGAAGAACAACTTCAAGTTCATGACAAGATTGAAGAAGTTATGCTTGAAGATGATTGGCAAGGTGAAGAACTCTGTAATGTAATGTATTCAAGTATGAAGACTTATATAGGGGATTAGAAGGCTTGAATAAGTGTCCAAAGATGTCTAAAGAATGTCCAAGAAGTACACAACTAGAAGCCAAATCAAAGCAAGCAAACAAGGAAGAGAACATGCCAAAATTGGCTTGTCTAGTGCAACGAACTGGTCCTCCATCTATCAATCCAGTGCTGGATGAACCTTCACGGCACCAAGACAGTGGCTGTCCAGTGTTGTGTCTGGTCCTAGATTCGGCGCCGGACAAAGGATACTATGCTTTGTCAATTCAATTTTCTTATGTTGTTTTCTTAGTTTCTTCTTGTTATTTGGCATTTGTATTAAGGGTTATGTCTTTAAACCCTATGAATGAAATATTAGGTTAATTTAGGGCCTTGTGACCATATATAGTTCCTTAACATTGTAATCCAACCAACTTATTCTACAAACACTTTTAAATCAATTGAGAGAATCCTTTGCAAGAGGAGGCCACTCACGTCTCGCCCATTGGAGCTCTCAAGTCTTCTCCAAAGATCGTCTTCAAATATTCTTAGTGTTCTTTTATGTTCTTATCTAAAGTAGGCCTTCCACAAATATCAATCAAGTGTTCGCGAGGCAAAAGATAGTTTGATTCAGGATCAAGCATTGTGCCCTCGTTCAACGTGTTCTCACTTCAAAGAAACAACCACCAAGAGGAGGTCATTCAAGTCTCACCCATTGGAGCTCTCAAGTCGTCTCCAAAGATTGTCTTGAAATATTCGAAGTGTTCTTTGACGTTCTTCAGCAAAAGAAGGCCTTCGACAAATATCAATCAAGTGTTTGTGAGGAAAAGATTTCTTTTGATTTGGGATCAAGCCTAGTACACTAGCCTCAACATGTTCTAATCACCAAAAAGGAAGTAAACAAGTGTTACCCATTGGATTTCTCAAGTCTTCCCAAAGGTCTTCTCCAAATATTTGAAGTTCTCTTTGGTGTTCTCATCAAAAGAAGGAGTTGAAGTTTCGACAACAAGTCAATCAAGTGTTTGTGAGAAAATCTCATTCGATCTGAGATCAAGCCTAGTGCCTTGCTCAACGTGTTCTCGCCTCAAATGGAAGAAACAGAGGATTTTTCTGGATATTTTGTACCCATTACTTTAAATTAAATAAATGTATTTTGTCATGAATTTTCCTATCTCTTATTTGCAGATGCGAATTTTCTTGTGAACAAAATTTGGCACCTCTAGTGGGACATCTCCGCTTCCCATCTCTTCAAAGTCAAATTCAAATCAAATCAAGTGTCTGGCTTTTAAGCCCAAGTCTACAAATTCAATGGCTTACAAAGTTGGAAGTACCCATGGGAAGTCAACAAAGAGCAAACCACAATTCCCTATTGAAATGAAGAGGCAAAGCATGGAGCTACAAAATGTCATCTTCAATAAAGAAAAAGTTTCGACCCCAAATTCTGCATCTCAAGTTCTTGGAAGAACTACAATAATGCCATCATCTGAAAATTCACTTGCTTCTTTCGTGGCACCCGTCATGATGACAAGCACCACAAGTATGGATGATCTGTTGGCTAACTTGACAAGGATGATCGAATATCTTCTCAAATGTTTATAGGAACAAGACACCAAGATTGCCAAACTCATGAAGAGATTGGATGAGAGAGAAGAGACAAGTCAAGATCCTCTAAAGAACATTGAAATTCAAAGCGAGGTGAAAGTCTCAAACAAAGCTGACATTTCAAAACAACAAGAACTAGACATCCAAGTCTAATCTGATGGCCGCATTAATGTTGATCAGCTAAGGGATTTCATCTTTTGGGCAATCAAAGAAAAGTATGAGGGTGTTAGCAAGTCCATTCATGCCCATGTAAAGCCATACACTCCAAGGATTGATGATTTCATAATGGCCACTGGCTATCAACCTCCAAAATTCCATTAGTTTGATGGTAAAGGAAATCTCAAGCAACTCGTGGTTCATTTCGTTGTGACATGCAACAATGCTTGAACTTGTGGTGATCTTCTTGTCAAGTAGTTTGTGTGGTCACTCAAAGGAAATGCATTTGATTGGTACACCGATCTTGAGTCTACCTCCATAAAAAATTGGGAACTATAGCACCCAATGAACTGTCAGCATGGTGGAGTAACCAATTCTCACCAATGGAAAAATGACGTTGGGGTTGACTTCATCAATAGATGGAGAAATTTAAATCTCAATTGTAAAGATCATCTTAGCGAAGCTTTTGTAATAGAAATGTGCATTCATGACATGGACAAGAGTTTACAACATATTCTCAAAGGAATTTTGCCAAAGACCTTTGAAGAATTGGCCACTTGTGTTCACGACAATGGAATTGAGTATCAATGCAAATGGGGGAAATGCATAAATCCCTATAATTTCTCTTTGAAGAAGTTGATGGCCATTTGCTGATAAACTCTGCATTCTTATTGTGGGCTCTTATTGGGATTGCTTTTTCGTCACTTGTAGATTGGCTAATAAAACGTAAGAATCACATTGAACAAATAATATGGGGGGGGGGGGGGAGGGGGGAACTTCTATATTTTTGTTAACAATACCCATTTATTGAGGATCTTCATCAAGCTATCAAGAATCTGCCTCTTGCAGAACTCTATGTTTCCCTCTATTGGGATTGAATATGTCACTATTTTTTCTTCAATTCACCAAACAATTATTATCGTAAAACTTAAACACAAGGAACAAATTCACTCCAGAATGCAAAGGATATTGTTGTTGTCAATTGGTCGTCTTTTATGAAGTCTACCAAATATACTCCATATTCCACTTCTAAAGTATGTTAGTGTTGATGGAATTGTTTCTCTATTCTGCATAAAAGAGTCTTCGATGTCACTATTGTATTATGAATCTCACCATATCTCTATCTATTCATAGTTATAGTTTTATTTCTAGAAAACTATACTTCTTATTTCTTTAGCCACTTTGTTTTTAACCTTTTTTTTTGTGCGATCTTCGTACATTTTTTTATGAGAATATAAATGTTTTATTGTTTTACTTAAAAAAGAAATATAAATGACCTTTTTCAACAAATCTAGATGCAGTGCACATTTTATTACAACAAAGCATAATCGACTCTTCGTCTTCTCTCTTTAGTCCCTTTCACTTCTTTTCATCTGAAAAATTTCTACTAAGCCATTTCTTGAGTTTTCTATGTTGAATTCACTCATTGTTAAATCCCTGTTGTTAAATCCCTTTAATTTCTCCCTGAAGAAGTTGATTTCCATTTGGTGATAAACACTGTATTCTTATTGGGATTGTGTTTTTCTTCACTTGCAGAATGGCTAATAAGACTTTAGGACCACATTGAAGAGATAGGGCGGTGAACATTTTTATTGAATGTTCTGATAGGGATCAAAGAGCTACCTAAGCAATGGTGGAGCTATCATGGAAGCCATCAAAGGAAGGATGCATTGAAGATGAAGTTCATAGAAGAAAACATGCTTACATGGAATTGTACTTCAAGAATGTGAGAACTTTGGTGCAAAGCAATGAAGCCTTGTACAAGAACTTGTATTTCAAATACAAGCATGAAGCTTCAAGAATGAAGAAAGTCTTGGATCAAATGGCTCAAAGAATGGAAGAACTTGAAGCTCCCTTTGGAGGTGTTCTTACAAATGCATGGAGATTTATGTATAAAGATTTACACTTCAAGTTTACGGTTAATGAAGAGTTGAAGTGGCTTGAACAACTCATCATGGAGCACCCAAAATCAAACCATGACAACCCAAGAAGAAAGAACCAAAGAAGGCCAAGAAAATAATCAAAATGGAACCAAAATAGAAAGGAGATAGTGGCTGTCTAGCCCTAGGCACACCTGATCAACCACAGCCGGCTGCAATTTTGGAGAGCATCTAGCCCTGCATCCGGTGTTGGATGCTCCCTCGACCAATGCAAAAATGTCTGATTTTCATCCTTTTTCATGCATTTCTCTTGTAATTCGAAGCTTGTTTCAAGGATAGTTTAGTAATTATATCCCTTTCACGAATTATTTAGGTCTTTTTAAGTTCTTGGAGTATATATACTCCTGATCTTGTCTTTC
This sequence comes from Parsonsia alboflavescens, assembly GCA_028571225.1. Lineage (NCBI taxonomy): Eukaryota > Viridiplantae > Streptophyta > Magnoliopsida > Gentianales > Apocynaceae > Parsonsia > Parsonsia alboflavescens. The sequence goes on along the minus strand of JAOXNR010054285.1, from coordinate 22,210 downwards.
ACCAACAACTTCGACAAACAACTTTCATTTGAAATCAAGAATCTTTTTTGGATCCAAACTTGTTCTTTTTGAGTGTTCTTCCTTTAACTCTCTTAGGGTTCTTGGTTTAACTACTTTAGGGCTTTTATTCACTTTGGTTAGGATGTTGATTTGTCTACCAACATCAACACAATGGTTGATGATTGAAAAACAACATAGGTCATTGTAGTAACCTAAACCTCTAGGTGAGTCTTGGGAAAAATCTTCAAGTTGGTGTGTTTTTAATGAACTTATTTCAATAGAAATCACATCATTTTATACTCTCAGAGCCTACGTTCTTCATCTTGAAGGTTGCCTATCTTTATTTGCTTTCTTTGTTTAAGTGTTTAAGGTCATTTTTTATTTCTTGAAATCTATGATATTATATATGTGTTTTTGTGATTTGTTTCGTCTACATTCATCCTAATATCTTCTTTTGATCCTTTGTGCTTGTTGGAATTGAGCCTAAGACCAAAAACTAGGGCTAAATTCTATTTGTTGAGTTTGCTCATCTATCTCTACAAAAAATGGAAAAAAGAATGAAGAGTTCTTGTTCTTGAAAATTCAAAGAAAAAAATAAAAAAGAAAAAAAAACAGAAAAAAGAATTACTGCACACAAAGAGAAAGAATGAAAGTGCCAAAGTTGAACACTATCTACAGATTTCTTGGTGAATTCCATTGAAATTGATTGTGTTGAAGTTGAATTGAAGTTCTATTGTGATTGAATTGCCTATTATATGTCAAATTTGAAATCAAGGGAATTGGGTTTGAATTCAATGAGAAATTGGATCACATTTTCATTGGCCTTTAGGTGTTTGATAAAATGCCTCTACCTAATTTTCTTTGAACTCCAAGAATTTGATCAATTGTTTTCATTTTACATTGACCTAATCTTTGAAATTATTTCTCTTGGGTTCCTGATTGTTGATCTTTTGTGGACAAATTGAATTGAGTTGTGTGGATTACTTTGCATCTTTGCTTGAAGTGTTTGCATTGCCCAATTGAGTTGGCTAAGAACTCGAAAAAGAGTATAGTGGCAAAAGGCGTTAGAGGTAAGTTCAATAGAGCGAAAAAGAGCCCATGGAAGGTGTGGTACACGAGTAACAAGTGAGGGTCAATATTCCCTTGTTTTTCTTATTTTTGTTTGTAGGTATATCTTGACTAGAGGAGTATCTTCACCATCTTCTCAAGAATCAATTATGGGAGATAACAATGCATTTCTATTCACCATCTTGGAACAAATGGAGAAAATGACAAGTGAACTCTCAAACAACATGAATGAAATTAGAAAGGACTTCGACTCAAGAGTTGAAAGCTTTGAAAGAAAGGTAGATGAGCTCCAATATAAAACATCTAGAAAACAAGTGCAACATGGAGGAAGGGGAGATGAATATCAACCTAGTTCTTTTAGAGAGTATGTGCCATATCAAGAAGTTGATAGAAGATAATATCAAGGGAGTCTGCCAAGAAGGAGAAATGAGCAAATGGAGGATATGTATGAAGGCTATTGTGACCATGAAGTTAAAAGGATCTCAAAGGGGACATGAAGGGATGAAAACTCCTGTTCTTACTACAATGAGCATGGTGAACCATTGAGACATAGAAGGCATATGTGGAATGAAAGACCACCAAAAAGGGACGATGAAAGACAAGTGTCCAATGGAAGGGGCTCATATGGGAGATCTTATGAGAGCTCACATCATGTCATCTCTTTAACAATGAAAGTGAAAAGTGTAAGACCAAGAGAAGAGGAGACTTAACATCAAATGTAAGAGGTGAAGGTGACTCATGGAGAAAGGGGAAAGACATTGGCACAACTTCCTAGGAAGAAAGACCCATAGTGCTTCAAATGCAATGAACATGGACATGGTATTTCACAATGCTCAACATGGGAGAGTTTGGAGCCAAAAAAGGAAGATACCTCAATTACCAATGAAGATAAAGTGAAATAGGCCGTCAAGAAATTATGGGAAATGAGAAAGTCCAAGAGATCTCATTTGAAGTGTATGAAGAAAAAGAAACTGAGGGTGAGCTTGAGGGAAAAGATGAGATTGAGAGAAAAGAAAAGAGTGAAATTGAAAGAAAGGAGAAGAGAGAAGAAAAAGAGACCTTATTTGCACAAAATGGAGAGGAAGAGAGTGCTTTGGAAAGGTACAAAGATATTTTTATTCCTACTTCTAACATTGATCATTCTTTTTGTAGTGTTTTCTTGTCTGGGATGCAAGACTTCGAAGGCTTAATCAAGTTGAATGAAGGAAAGAACAACATGGTAATGACTGAGATGTTAAAGTGGTACACTCTTATCTCTACACTTGGTGATAAATTGTTGAACTTTGAGCATGAAAATATGTTTACTATGATTAAGTATGATTGTGGAAATGCTTATGATGTTCATAAGCAAGATGCAGTTGTTGAAATTTTTTAGCATAATGATTCCTTGTATAGAGAAAGCATGTCTTATACTTCTTTGAGTCTTGTGAAAGCTTTTATGGATTTTGAAGTTGTTAAGGAGTCATGTGTGCAAGAAAATGATGGTAGTTATGTGATTGAATGTGGTTCTAGAAATGAGATTCATGCGTGTGGAAGTATGCTGTATATCTCTAAGAGCTTTTCGAATGAAATGGTAGATCTTAAGCTCATTATGGTGATGAGCTTGCTTGTGATTATGTGCTTACTGTCTCTAGACAAGTTGTATATAGTGAATTCTATGAGCATATTAATTCTTAGATTGCAGAAAATACTTTGTTTATGCCTATGAATTCTATATATGACTTGTTGGCTATTTTGTTTCATAGAAACAACTTGGAGATACATTCTTGTGAATGGAATTACTTAAACTTCTTTTGAAGTATATGTTTGGGACACACATGAATGGAATTTTGAAGTTTGTTTTAGATGATCGAGTATTGTGGATCTTTGATGTTACACTTCTTGGTAACAATTTATATCTTCGTGGTCTAGTGTGCATCCTCATTATTAACTCTAAATTCTTGTTCATCTCGTTTGAGATGCACTCCATTATGATTCATATGAGAGGAAAATTCATGCTTATTGATGATAATTGCTTGTTGGAGATTGATGATGAAGCATGTCATGTTAAGAGGTTGACTTTAGTTGAAATTTTGAAGTTTCATGATTTATATAGCAACATGAATGCTTGGATTCCATATTTTCTTGAATTTCTTAGATTCAAAGCTATGATGTTCACTGTAATATGCTTAGAATTGGTAGCTTATGTGTTATTGATTGTTCCAAGCATGATGTATTTGAGTTGTTGAATCTTGAGAATCATGAAGTTGATTTGGTGAGACATGTAAGTCCTAGAACCTTGAATGTCTTGTTTAAAAAGCATGTCTTAGGGTTACATACGAAAGCGAAGCCTATGATTTTTGGTGCATTCTTGTTTATATCTTGTTTAAAGATTATTTACGATGAGAAGTTGATCTTTAATGAAGTTGAACTTTATAAGGATGAAATCAATGAGTTTGCTATGTGCTTAATCTGTATTTGGCATGATTGGTGGAACTACATGATGTTACGGTTCGAGTTTTGTGCCAAGAATAGAGATATGTTGAGATTTTGGAAATTTTGGACATATCCCCTATTTTTGGAAGAGCATAATGATGTCCAACTTGATGATTTTATGAATTCTTTCATATGTGGAGGTTATTTTCTTATTCATTTCACACATATGTTTGATGTTTTTGATGGAGGGCATATATATGCTATGCTAAGGGAGAGTATCTTGTGTTTATTGTGCTTGGATGGGAGATTTGGAAATCAATTATATAATGCCTTATGGGGTCATAAACCTTTAGGACTTTTGGTTTGTGCTTTCAATGGAAAATCTTTGTTTTCTTGGTGAATAAATTGGATATTTGTGCTTGGCTATATTGCTTTTGTTCATGAGTTCATTGTAGGTGGAAGGAGGATCATTTCTAGTAAGGAATGGCCTCAACCTTTCAAGGAAAAAAGAGTAAGGCATCTTCATGACATTTTTCCAAGGATGATCAATGCCTTGTTCTTGAGAGCTTGGATTCACATGGAAAGATTCATATTCATCTTTTAATCCATGATAGTGACAATTCTCTTCTCTATGTAGGACTTTGAGATTCGAGGACAAGTCCTCTTGAGGTATGGAAGAATGATAGGGATCAAGGAGCTATCTTAGCATTGGTAGAGCTATCATGGAATCCATCAAAAGAAGGGTGCTTTGAAGATGAAGTTTATGGAAGAAAACATGCTTACATGGACATGTACTTCAAGAATGTGAGAACTTTGATGCTAAGAAATGAAGCCTTGTACAAGAACTTGTATTTCAAATACAAGTATGAAACTTCAAGAATGAAGAAAGTCTTAGACCGAATGGCTCAAAGAATGGAAGAACTTGAAGCTTCCTTTAGAGGTGTTCTTACAAATGCATGGAGATTTAAGTACAAAAATTTCCACTTCAAGTTTAAGGTTAATGAAGAGTTGAAGTGGCTTCAAAAACACACCATGGAAGACCCAAAATCAAGCCATGACAACCTAAGACGAAAGAACCAAAGAAGGCCAAGAAAATAAGCAAAACGGTGGCCTATTCGGCACTAGACACACCTGATCAACCACAGCCGGCTGCAATTCCAGAGAGCATTCAGCCCTCCATTTGGTGCCGGATGCTCTCTCTTCTAGCTCGACAATGTCCAATTTTCATCCTTTTTCATGCATTTCCCTTGTAATTTGAAGCTTGCTTCAAGCCTAGTTTTGTATTTACATCCCTAGAATGAATTATTTAGGCCTTTTTAAGTTCTTGGAGTATATATACTCCTGATCTTGTCTTTCACCGACAACTTTGAAAAACAACTTTAATTTCAAATTAAGAATCCTTTCGGGATCATAGTTGTTCTTTCTTTAACTCAGGGTTTTTGGTTTAACTTCTCTAGGGCTTTTCTTCACTTTGGTTAGGGTGTTGATTTGTCTACCAACATCAAGACAATGGTTGATGATTGAACAACATCATAGTCATTGTATAAACTTGAACCTCTAGGTGAGTCTTGGCAAAAATCTTCAAGTTGGTGTGTTTTTAATGAACTTATCTTAATAAAAATCACATCATTAACAATACCTAGCTACTGAGGATCTTCATCAGGCTGTCAAGAATCTCCCTGCTGCATAACCCTATGTTAAAGATGTTCACTATCTCATTGAACTTATTCAGGTTTTTTCTTATTAAATCTTTTCTTTGATGTTACTAATTTTAATGATATTTAATCAGCATGAATCTTACGAAAATTTGACAGTGTAATTGTTTGTGAAAACAATTCTACCAAAATTTTTGCTATGCTTGTGTTTGTTATATCAAATTTCTGTGCTTTTGCAAATGGTAATTATCCCCCACAGACCAATCCTTGTATTTGTGTTCTTGTAATTTGTTTTATGCTTAATGTCATCGTGTGCTCTAGAGGGCATTTCATAATGCCATTTTTTTATTAGTGTATGTTTTCCTCTATTGGGATTGCATATGTCAGTATTCTTTCTTGAATTCACCGAACTATTATTGTTACAAAACATAAACATTAGGAACAAATTAACTGCAGAATGCAAAAGATATTATTGTTGTCTATTGGTCATCTTTTATGAAGTCTCTACCAAATGTTCTCCACATTCCACTTCTAAAGTATGTTGGTGTTGATGGAACTATGTCTCTATTCGGCATAAAAGAGTCTTTGATGTCACTATTGTATTATGAATCTCACCATAGCTCTATCTATTTATAGTCATACTTTTATATCTTGATACTTCTTATTTCTTCAACCACTTTGTTTTTAGTTCATGTGCTATTTTTGTGCTGTTTTTGATGAGTAATAAAAATGTTTTAATGTTTCACTTAAAAAAGAAATATAAATGACCATTTTGAACAAATCCAGATGTAGTGAACATTTCATTACAAGAAAAGAAAAATATAATTTTCCTCGTCAACTTTCCCTTCTTGAGAACAGTATTATTATTTGTATGATTATAAGCCAGAAATGCTCTGGTATCTTCTTTAATTGTTTTTGAAACTATACGCTTTGAAAATATGTTTGCTTTCTTCTCCTACCTCTATCATTTTCAAGGTCAACATAACCATAGAACCTCACAAAATTAGTTTATTTATTTATTTATTTTTTACCGATGCTAATAGTCAAAACCTTGAAAGATTATCGACACACACCTTGCAAAACTGAAACAGCTTTGCATGAGTTTATCTAAGTAATAAAAAAAGGTCCATCAAAAGCTCATGCAGGACTTGACTCTTTGTCTTCTCTCTTTATTCCCTTTCACTTCCTTACATTTGAAAAATTTCTACTAAGCCATTTCTTGAATTTTCGGTGTTGAACTCACTCACTGATAAATCGGTGTAATTTCTCCTTGCAGAAATTGATGGTCATTTGCTGATACACACAGCATTCTTATTGTGGTTCTTGTTGGGAATGAGTTTTTCTTCACTTGAAGAATGAATAATGAGACTTAAGAATCACATTGAAGAGAGGGGGGGGGGGGGGGGTGAACTTCTTCATTGGAGGTAAGCAATACCCACTTACTAAGGATCTTCATCAGGCTGTCACTGCAGAAGTTTGTGCTAAAGTTGTTCAGTTTCTCATTCAACTTATTAAGGTTTTTTCTTATTAAATCTTCTCTTTTATGTTACTAATTTTAATGATATTTTACTAACATGAATCTTATGAAAATTCGACAATGTAATGCTTTGGCATAACAATTCTTCCAAAATTTTGCTATACTTGTGATTATTTCATCAAATTTATGTGCTTTTGCTTTTGCATATTGCAACTGTCCCTTATAGACCAATCCCTTTATTTGTGTTCTTGTAATTTGTTCTATGCTTAATGTCATCTTGTGCTCTAGAGGTCATTTAATAACACCATTTTTTGGTTAGTGTATGATTTCGTCTATTGGGATTGCATATGTCAGTATTCTTTCTTGAATTCACCGAGCTGTTATTGTTACAAAACTTAAACATAAGGAACAAATTAACTCCAGAATGTCAATTGGTTGTTTTTATGAAGTCTCTACCAAATGTTCTCCACATTCCACTTCTAATGTATGTTGGTGTTGATGGAATTATGTCGCTATTCTGCATAAAAGAGTCTTTGATGTCACTGTTGTATTATGAATCTCACCATAACTCTAATTGTTTATAGTTATACTTTTATCTCTAGAAAAGTATAATTCTTCTTATTTCGTCGATCACGTTGGTTTTAACCTTTTTTTTTAGTTCACGTTCGTTCTTCATGCTTTTTTTTTGTTGAGTTATAAAATGGTTTTCATGTTTTATTTAGAAAGGAAATATAAATGACCTTTTTGAACAAATCCTGATGCAATGGACATTTCATTACAACAATGGCATAATATTATTTTTCTCATCAACTTTCCCTTTAGGTGACCGGTATTATTACTAGTATGATTATAAGCCAGAAACGCTCCGGTATCTTTTGTAATTTTTTTTGAATCTATAAGCCTTGAAAATATGTTTGCCTTCTTCTCCAACCTCTATTGTTTTCAAGGTTAGCTTAACCTTAGAACCTAAGAAAATTCCCCTATTATCGACACTCATAGTTAAAACCTTGAAAGATTATAGACACCCACCTCGCAAAACTCAAACTGCCTTGCATGACTCAATCTATATATTGAAAAAAGGCCCAAGAAAATCTCTTGTTGGACAGTACTCTTTGTCTTCTCCCTTTAGCTCCTTTCACTTCCTTACTAATGAAATATTTGTACTAAGCCTTTTCTTGAATTTATTGGGCTGAACTCACTCATTGATTAATCCTTGTAATTTCGCCTTGCAGAAGTTGATGGTCATTTGTTGATAAACACTACATTCTTATTGTGGGTTCTTGTTGGGAATGAGTTTTTCTTCACTTGAAGAATGACTAATAAGACATAAGAATCACATTGAAGAGAGAGGTTGACGGGGGTGAACTTCTTTATTGGAGGTTAACAATACCCACTTAGTAAGGATCTTCATCAGGCTGTCAAGAATTTCGCTACTGTAGAAGTTTGTGCTAAAGTTGTTCAGTTTCTCATTGAACTTATTCAGGTTTTTTCTTATTAAATCTTTTCTTCCATGTTACTTATTTTAATGATATTACAACACGAGTCTTACGAAATTTTGACAATGTAATTTTTTGCCATAACAATTCTTCCAACAGTTTGCTATACTTGTGATTATTTCGTCAAATTCCTATGCATTTGCATATCATAATTGTCCACTACAGACCAATCCTTTTATTTGACATCTTGTAATTTGTTTTATTCTTAGTGTCATCTTGTGCTCTAGAGGGCATTTAATAACTCCATTTTTTTGGTTAATGTATGTTTCAGTCTATTGGGATTGCATATGTCACTATTTTGTCTTGAATTCACCAAACTATTATTGTTATAAAACTTAAACATGAGGAAAAAATTCACTCCAAAATGCAAAGGATATAATTGTTGTCAATAGGTTGTCTTTTATGATGTCTACCATATATACTCCACATTCCACTTCTAAAGTATGTTGGTGTTGAAGGAACTGTCTCTATTTTGCATAAAAGAGTCTTCGATGTCATTCTCACCATATCTCTATTTGTTTATAGTTATACTTTTATCTCTAGAAAACTAAACTTCTTCTTATTTCGTTTGCCACTTTGTTTTTTAACTTTTTATTTTTAGTTCAATTTTATTCTTTGTGCGTTTTTGGGATGTGTAATAAATGTGTTTTAATGTTTTACTTAAAAAAGAAATATAAATGACCTTTTTGAACAAATCCTAATCCTATGAACATTTCATTATAACAAAAGCATAATATTATCTTTTCATCAACTTTCCTTTCCTGTGAGCTGTATTTTGGGTATGATTACAAGCCACAATCGCTTTGGTATCTTCTTTAATTGTTTTTTAATCTAAAAACCTTTTAAATAAGTTTTTTTTCTTCTCCAGCCTCTATCTTTTTTAAGGTTAGCTTAACCATTAAACCTAACAAAATTCCTTTATTTTTACCAACGCTCATAGCAAAACCTTGAAAGATTATCGACACCCACCTCGCAAAACTCAAACAGCCTTCACGACTCTATCTTAATATTAAAAGAAGCCTCAGGAAAAGCACATGCTGGAGATGACTATTTTTCTTCTCCCTTTAGTTCCTTTCACTTCCTTACGTCTGAAATATTACAATTCAGTCTTTTCTTGCGGTTTTCTACTGTGAACTAACTCTGAGATAAACCCCTTTAGTTTCTCTCCAAAGAAGTTCCTGGCAATTTGCTGATAAACATTGCATTCTTATTGTGGGTTCTTGTTGGGATTGTATTTTTGTGCACTTGCAAAATGACTAATAAGAATTGAGAATCACAATGAAGAGTTAGGGGGAAGGAACTTCTTTATTGGAGGTTAACAATACCGATTTACTGAGGATCTTAATCTGGCTGTCAAGAATCTCTTTGTTGCAGAACTTTGTGCTAAATATGTTCACTTTCTCATTGAACTTATTCGAGTTTTTTTTCTTAAATCTTTTCTTTCATGTTACTAATTTTAATGATATTTAACCGGCAAGAATCTTACTAACCAATCCTTTTATTTGTGTTCCAATAATTGGTTTATTCTTAAAGTCATCTTGTGCTCTAGATGGCATTTAATAATGCCATTTTTTTGTTAGTGTATGTTTCCCTCTATTTGGATTGCATATGGCACTATCCTTTCTTGAATTCACCAAACTATTTTTGCTATAAAACTTAAACAAGAGCAACAAATTCACTCCAGATCGCAAAGGATATTATTGCTATCAATTGGTCGCCTTTTATGAAGTCTACCATATATATTCCATATTCCACTTCTAAAGTATGTTTGTATCGATGGAACTGTGTCACAATGCTGCATAAATGAGGATTCCATGTCACCGTTTTGTTATGATTCTTACCCTATCTCTCTCTATTTATAGTTATACATTTATCTCTAGAAAACTAATTTCTTCTGATTTCATCATCCACCATGTTTTTAACTTTTTTTTTTAGTTCACGTGCGATACTCATGCCTTTTTTTTTATGAGTAATAAAATTGTGTTAATGTTTTACTTAAAAAGAAATATAAATGAACTTTTTTGTGCAAATCCTGATGTAGTGAACATTTCTTTACAACAAAAGCATAATATAATTTTCCTCATCAAGTTTCCCATCTGGAGAACGGTATTATTATTGGTATGATTATAAGAAAAAAAAGCTTCGATATCTTCTTTAATTGTTTTTGAATCTATAACCCTTGAAAATATGTTTTCTTTCTTCTCCAACCTCTATCATTTTCAAGGTCAGCATAACCTTAAACCTCAACTAAATTCCTACCATTTTTTTTTACCGAAATTCATAGTCAAAACCTCAAAAGATTATCAACATGCACCACAAAAAACTCAAACGATCTTCCATGACTCTCTCTAAATATTAAAGAAAGGCCCTTGAAAAGCTCTTATAGGAGTTGACTCTTTGTCTTCCCTCTCGAGTCAATTTCACTTGCTTACATTTGAAAATTTTCTACTAATCTTTTTCTTGAATTCACTGTGTTGAACTCACTCTTAGATAAATCATTGTGATATCTCTCTGAAGAAGTTGATCCCCGTTTGCTAATAAACACTACATTCTTATTGTGGATTCTTGTTGGGATTGTGTTTTTCTTCACTTGCGGAATGGTTAATAAGACTTAAGAATCATATTGAAGAGATAAGGGGGGGTGAACTTCCCTATTGGAGGTTAACATTACCCTCTTACTGAGGATATTCATCAGGTTGTCAAGCATCTCTCTGCTGCAGAACTCTATCCTGAATATGTTCACTTTCTCATTGAACTTATTCAGGCTTTTCCTCATTAAATATTTTTTTTTCATGTTATTGATTTTAATGATATTTTACTAGCAAGAGGCTTTTGAAAATTTGACAGTGTAATGCATTATAGTGACAATTCTTGCAAAATTTTACAATACTTGTGTTTGTTTTATGAAATTTCTGTGCTTCTGCTAATGGTAATTGCCCCCACCGATCAATCCTCTAATTTTTGTTCTGGTAACATTTTATGGTTAATGTCATCTTGTGCACCAGAGGGCATTTAATAAGGCTATTTTTTTTGTTAGTGTATGCTTCCCTCCATTGGGATTGCATATGTCACTATTCTATCTTGAATTCACCAAACTATTATTGTTATAAAACTTAAACATGAGGAACAGATTCACTCCAAAATGCAAAGGATATTATTGTTGCTAATTGGTCGTCTTTTATGAAGTCTACCATATACTCCACATTCCACTTCTAAAGCATGTTGGTATCGATAGAACGATGCTGCATAAATGAGGCTTCCATGTCATGTTGTATTATCAATCATACCAAATCTCTATCTATTTATAGTTATACTTTTATTTCTCGAAAACTGAACTTCTTCTGATTTCGTCATCCACCTTGTCTTTAACTTCTTTTTTTTTTTTTTTTCAATTCACATGCAATATTCGTTTGTTATTTTTTTTTATGAGTAATAAAATATTGTTAATGTTTTACTTAAAAAGAAATATAAATGACCTTTTTGAACAAATCCTGATGTAGTGAACGTTTCATTACAACAAATGCAAAATATAATTTTCCTCATCAACTTTCCCTTTTGGAGAACGGTATTATTATTACTGTGATTATAAGCAAGAAAAGCTCTGATATCTCTTTAATTGTTTTTGAATCTATAAGCCTTGAAAATATATGTTTTCTTTCTTCTCCAACCTCTATCATTTTCAAGGTCAGCATAACCATAAACCTCACTAAATTCCGTTCCTCTTTTACCGACGCTCATAGTCAAAACCTCGAAAGATTATCAACATGCACCACAAAAAACTCAAACAACCTTGCATGACTCCATCTAAATATTAAATAAAGGCCCTTGAAAAGCTCATGTAGGACTCGACTCCTTGTCTTCCCTCTTTAGTCCCTTTCACTTGCTTACATCCGAAAAATTTCTACTAATCCTTTTCTTGAATTCACTATGTTGAACTCACTCTTAGATAAATCACTGTAATTTCTCTTTGAAGAAGTGGATCGCCATTTGCTGATAAACATTGCACTCTTATTTTGGATTCTTCATGGGATTGTGTATTTCTACACTTGCAGAATGGCTAATAAGACTTAAGAATCATATTGAAGAGATTGGGGGGGGGGGGTGAACTTCTCTATTGGCGGTTAAGAATACCCTTTTACTGAGGATATTCATCAGGTTGTCAAGCATCTCTCTGCTGCAGAACTCTATCCTGAAGATGTTCACTTTCTCATTGAACTTATTCAGGCTTTTGTAATTAAATCTTTTCTTTCATCTTACTGATTTTAATCATATTTAACTAGCATGAGTCTTAAGAAAATTTGATAGTGTAATACATTATAGTAACAATTCTTGCAAAATTTTGCAATACTTTTGTTTATTTTATCAAATTTCTGTGCTTTTGCAAATGGTAATTGTCCCCCACAAATTAATACTTTTATTTGTGTTTTTGTAATTGGTTTTGTGCTTAATGTCATCTTGTGCACTAGAGGGCATTTAATAAGGCCATTTTTTTTTGTTACTGTATGTTTCCTTCTATAGGCATTGCATATGTCATATTTTGTCTTATGTTCACTGAACTATTATTGTTGTAAAACTTAAACATGAGGAACAAATTCACTTCAGAATGTTGTCCATTGGTCGTCTTTTATGAAGTCTACCATATATACTCCACATTCCACTTCTAAAGTATGTTGGTGTTACTGAAACTATGTCACTATCCTGCATAAATGAGGTTTCCCTGTCACTGTTGTATTATGAATCTCACCATATTTGTATCTATTTATAGTTATACTATTATCTATAGAAAACTAAACTTGTTCTAATTTCATCATCCACTTTGTTTTTAACTCTTATTTTTTTGTTCACGTGCAATCTTCAAGCTTTGTTTTGATGAGTAATAAAATTGTTTTACTGTTTTACTTTAAAAAAAACATATAAATGATCCTTTTGAACAAATCTTGATGCAGTGAACATTTCAGTACAATAAAAGCATAATATAATTTTCCTCATTAGCTTTCTTTTCAAGAGAACGATATTATTATTTTTATGATTATAAGCCAGAAATGCTCCTGTATCTTCTTTAATTGTTTTTGAATCTATAAGCTTTGAAAATAAGTTCTATTTCTTCTCCAGCCGCTATCGTTTTCCAGCTCCGTAAAACCATAAATCCTCACAAAATTCACCTTTTTTTAGTGACGTTTGGAGTCAAAACCTCACAATATTATTGACACACACCTCGCAAAACTCAAATTGCCTCGCATGACTTTATGTAGATATTAAAGAAAGTCCTGTGAAAAGATCATTGTTAGCCAAATTGCACATGAAAGTATACTTATCGTTAACAGGTAATAGATCGATCAAACAAGTATCATCACATAGAGAGTTTATGAATAAAAGCAAGTACCAATCACTAACAAACAACTTTCTTCCAAGTCAAAGGAATAAAAAAGGTTGAGTTTTTAAGATTTAAAACAAAGAAATAGAAATAATTTAGAAAAGATTAAAGGATCAAAAACCTAGGATTACAATTTCATCAAAGACAACTTCAAGTGAGAAAAGTCCTTCTCAACATATAATAGTTAGACAAATTGATACCGTGACACATAAATTCCTTTAATTCTCTTTCATCTAATTAAAGAACTTACCCAATTAATCACAAAAGCTACATATCTATGCCAATGCAAAAGCAATGAGTAGATAAAGAACAAGTCACAATATGATTATGCAAGGTAATTAGGTATATGTCTATCCTAATTACGAATAAAATTAACTCTTCACAAGTCAATTCTAAGAAGAGTTATTTGTTCATAGACCCAAAAACCAAAAGTCCTCTTTCAATTCCTAAAGGTTTTGTTTTATAAAAAGATGGTTAATCTTCTTAAAAAAATAAACCAATAAAGCATAATCACCATATGAAGAAATAAGATTTAACTCAAATAAATTGACTAAGAATCCATTGCAATCCTAGAACAAATAAACTGGCTACTCATCATCATCTCAAAACAATACAAGATAGTAGATTGAAACATAAGAAGAGTATATAAAAAAAAAAAATAAAGAAACTAATTGCAAACTCTTCAATCTTCATTTAAGAACTCCAAAGATGGCTTCCTCCAAGAATTCTTGCTTGTAAAGAAAATAAGAATATGAGAGATGAGATGATTTTGTCTTGAAAACTACCTATTTATAGATAAGGTGCTAACACTAAACTATTACAAACAAAGCATAGGGGAAGTAGTACTCTTTGACTTTGTCTTCCAATTTTTTTCTCAAATGGGAATTAAGAAACTTCCAATTCTTCTAATTCCTCCAAGATTTATCCAAATATTCTTCTTCTTGAACTGGGATCCTCCTTTCTCCTTAAATTCCTCTTTTGCCCTTTGTCAATCCTTTTCCATAAAAATTCCTGCAATCAAAACAACCATATATCATACTCCTCTATCAACAAGTATAACACATCCCTTCAATAAGAACTTTGTTCTTATATCACCTTTATTCAACACTTCTATTTTTCATTTTTCTCTTTCTTTCATTTTTTTTTTTAATATCATCAAGCCATTGACAACCTTTCTCCTTTGATCGAGTACAGCTCCAACGACATAGTCACTTGCATCACACATTGGTTCTAAAGGAAGATTACAATTAGGAACAATAATAATAGGTGTAGAAACTAACCTCTTTTTCAAGTCATTGAAAGAAGAAAAGCAATCTTCATCAAATATGAACTTCACATCCTTTTAAAGTAAATTGCAAAGAGATTTGGTAGTCTTTGAGAAATCCTTGAAGAACCTTCGATAAAATCCTGCATGACCTAGAAAAATTCAGACTATTTTGACATTTGTTGGAGGTGGAAGTGATGCCAGGCACGATTCTCAAGGTGACTCGTCCAAGCTTGGATCGGGCTCAAATTTGACCGAGTAATCTGGAACGGGAAAGACGGCGCTACGCCATGATGCAAGCCTTTTTTTGGCCATCCGGAGTCGTCTTGATGGTGTTTTGGGCATTTTTCTGTTTTTAGTAGCATTGTCATAATTTTCCTATTTCTAGGGGCAACTTCTTAATTTTCTGTTTTTAAGGGTATTTTTGTAATTTTATTATTTTTAAGTTCCGATTATTTTTAGGTTTTGCTTTGGGCTTTAAATATTTCATTTCTCATTGTTTTTGGCAAATTTTGATTAATTGATAATTATCGACTTTGGTCGTTTTTTCCAAAAACTTGTATGTTTTCGCAGTTTTTTCGGCTTTTCTTCTGTTTAGTCATTCTTTCCGACATTGTTCTTCCATCAGTTGGTATCAGAGCCTCAGGTTGCAAAAATCAATGGCTGAGCAGATGTGTGAAGGTTGTGGATAACGTCGTGTTGGAAGGGGACGTTGAATCGTCCCTGAGAAAGATGAACCGCCTCATCAACGAGACCTACAAGAAGTCGAAAACGAAAATGTGGAACAGAGAAGGCAGTCCTGGACTTGGAGCGGCAACTAGCGGAGGCACGGTTGGTTGGATGTTCATTCCGAGGAGGGTGTGGAATCGGAGATTGAATCCAACGATGAGAAGGAAGAAGACAATCCGTTTGCAGCGTTGAACCGAGGGTGACAAAACCGATCGGGGATGACATGGATGACAACCACCTTCTTTCCAGAATATCGGCATGAAAATCGAGATTCCAGATTTTGAAGGTATGGCACATCCTGATGAATTTCTAGATTGGTTACTTACGGTGGAGAGGATTTTTGATCTTTGAGATTTGACAGAACAACAAAAGGTTAAGATCGTGGCTATTAAATTGAGGAAACATGCCTCGATTTGGTGGCAGTACGTTCATAAGCAAAGGGCCAGAGAGGGAAAGTCAAAAATTTCATT
Organism: Parsonsia alboflavescens; assembly: GCA_028571225.1. NCBI lineage: Eukaryota > Viridiplantae > Streptophyta > Magnoliopsida > Gentianales > Apocynaceae > Parsonsia > Parsonsia alboflavescens. The sequence goes on along the minus strand of JAOXNR010054285.1, from coordinate 6,262 downwards.
CCATTAACCAGCGGGATCTTTTAGTGGAGCAGTACATTGCGGAATTTGATCTATTGCGCATGAGGTGCAATATCGTCGAGGAAGATGAGCAAACGGTGGCACGATTTTTGGTAGGTTTGAAGTTCGAGATTGGTGACGTGGTTCAACTGTAGCAATATTGGACGTATGAAGATGTTTGTAGATTGGCCCTGAAGGTCGAGGGACAACTTAAACGGAAGAGTAGCGGCGGTTCGGGATCTAGGGTTCTGAACAGATTTCAGGGCAACCCTAGCGGGCAATACTCTTCAGCGGCGGTGGTAGCTGTGAGTAGAGGAGACAAGGGTAAGTCAATAGTCAAGGACGGACAACACAGCGGAACTAGCGAAGAGGAGGCGACGACAAAAGCCAAGCTCCGTTTTAAATGTCAGGGCATTGGGCACTTTGTCATAGACTGTCCAAATAGGCACTCAGAGAGGAGGTGGTTAAGCCAGGTTTTTACGACGAAGAAGAGGAGCCTGATGACTCACAAAAAGGGGACATTGTATATGCTGATTCGGGAGAGTCCCTTATGATTCGGCGAGTGCTAAATGTGGCGGCAGTAGAAGATGAGTCTTGGTTGCGACATAATATCTTCCATACTCAATGTACTGCCGGAGGGAAGGTTTACAACATCATCATTGATGGCAGTAGTTGCAAGAATGTGGTTTCCACGACAATGGTAGAAAAATTGGGTTTGGAAACAATGACGCACTTGCAGCCCTACAAATTTTCATGGTTGGAGAAGGGTAATGAGGTAAAAGTCAGCGTGCCTTGTTCGATTTTTTATTGGAAAAAAATATACGGACGAGGTCTGGTGTGATGTTGTTCCTATGGATGCTTGTCACATTCTATTGGGGAGGCTATGGCAGTATGATAGGAAGGTGACACATGACGGATTTCAAAACACATATTCCTTTAGCAAGGATGGAGAGAATATCACACTAGGACCTTCGAGTTTGATGAAGGAGACACCAAGGAATTCGTTGTCCAAAATAGAATTTCATGAGAAGACAAGGAGGGCAACTAAAAATTTTACGTTGGTTGTTCTGGGAAAAAATGCAGATCAGTCCAAACTTCCTGAGCGGGTTGCTCCATTACCGGATCACAGACAGTTCAAACATGCTAGAAAGTTCAAGGAGCTACATTCTCAGGATCGTGCGCGGATTAACCAGAAGAATTTGTAGTCTACACGGTGGATCCATAAACGTCAAAGGAAGGATGTGTTCAAGAAAGGTGAATTGGTTTGGTTTCGGCTGAGAAAATAGAGCTTTCCGGCAGGTAGGTTTGGCAAATTGCAGCTGCATGCAGATGATGCTATCGACGAGGATGCCCGAGGCGATTGGTCCGAGCTTGGATAGCGCTTAAATTTGACCGGGTGACTCGGAACAGACCAACCAACAAAAGTCAGCACTACGCCATGATGCAAGGCATTTTTCGACCATCCGAAGTCCTCTTGATGGTATTTTGGTCATTTTTCTGTTTTCAATGGCATTATCATAATTTTCCTATTTTTAGGGGCAACTTCGTAATTTTTTTGTTTTTAGGGGTATTTTTGTAATTTCATTATTTTAAAGTTTTTATTAGGTTTACGTTTTGCTTAGAGATTTAAATATTTCGTTTCTCATTGATTTCGGTAGCTTTTGATTAATTGATAATTTTCGACTTTGGTCGTTTTTTTTTAAAACTTGTGTGTTTTCGCAGTTTTTCTAGCTTTTGTTCTGTTTAGTCCTTTTCGACATTGATATTGCATCAAGAAGCTTTGTCGCTTTGTCAACCTCCAAACCTTTTTCTGAAACCAAGTGTCCAAGAACAATTCCTTCTTTAACAAAAAAAGTGACATTTTTCCCAATAAGGACAAGATTAGTTTCTTGACACCTATTCAAAACCGAAGCTAATTTTTGCAAACAAGATCAAAAGAATCACCAAAAATAGAAAAATCATCCATTAATACTTTCATGCAATTTTCAATTAAATATGTAAAAAGAGCCATCGTGCATCTTTGAAAAGTGGCAGGAGCATTACGTAACCCAAAAGGTATTCTACAAAAAGCAAAGGTACCATATGGGTATGTAAAAGTAGTCTTTTATTGATCTTCGAGTGCAATGGCTATTTGGTTATAACCTGAATATCCATGAAGAAAACAATAAAACTCTTATCCTGCCAACATGTCCAACATCTAATTAATAAAATTGAGAGGAAAGTGATCTTTGCAAGTTGCTTTATTAAATTTTCTATAATCCATGAAAATTGTTCAACCTATAATAGTTCGAGGAGGAATAAACTCATTCTTATCATTAACTACTACAATTATTCCTCCCTTTTTAGGCACACATTGAACAAGACTTACCCATGCACTATCAGAAACAGGATAGAAAATACCTGCATCCAGCCATTTGATGATTTCTTGCTTTACCACCTCCTTCATGATTGGATTGAATCAAAGCTGATTTTTCATCGAAGACTTTTGATTTTCTTCCAACCTAATCGCATGCATGGAAAAGGTTGGGCTTATTCCTTGAATGTCAGCAATAGTCCATCTAGTCGCCTTCTTGTGTTCCTATAGAACTCAATGGTTAGTGAAGATGAAATAATAACAGGAAGTGTAGAATTCTTACAAAGATATTCATACTTCAAGTGGGAAGGTAGTGGTTTCAACTCCAATGTTGGTGGTTCTTCAATGGATGACTTTAAATGCTTCATACTCAAAAGTTGATGTCCCACTGATTCAAAATGTAGTGATTTTCTGCTTGTCTTAGGGATGGAATAAAGATTGTTTATAATTTCCTGAAATTCCTCATTGTGTCTATCAATGTCCGCAACTAAAACAACTTCCAACGAATGCAGACAGTGAGTGTTTTTAAAAGATTCATAGTTAACCTTATTCAAAGAATTAATATAACAACAACTTTCAGAGTTATCATGTTGTCTTAAAGAAGAATATATATAAAATGTTACCTATTGATCATTCACCCTCATAGTCAACTCACTTGCTTGAACATCAATTAACTTTCTTCTGATAGCTAAGAAAGGTCTTGCCAAAATTATTAGGACATCTTTTTCCTCCATGTTAAGAATGATAAAATCAACAAGGAGAATGAATTTATCTACTTTGATGAGAATGTCTTCAATCACTCCTTTTGGATAGTTCAATGTTCGATCTGCCATTTGTAGAATGACTAATTTAGGTCTGATTTCTCCTAAACCTGTTTTTTTAACAATAGACAAAGGCATAAGATTAATTCTAGCACCTAAATCACAAAGAGCTTTACTAGAAAATTGACAACCAACAACAATAGGAATAGTAAAACTCCCTGGATCCTTCAGCTTAGGTGGAAGTTTCCTTTGAATGATTAGACAACATTCCTCCATGAGTGCCACGATTTTGTAATTTTCCTAGCCTTCTTCTTTTGGATAGGATGTAATTCATGAACTTCACATAGCTATGCATCTGTTCCAAAGCTTCTGCAAAAGGAATGTTAATTGAAAGTTTCTTAAATACCTGTAGAAACTTCTCAAATTTTTGTCCATCTTGTTCTTTTGCAGCCTTTGAGGGAATCATGGAGGTGGATATTCGAGATATTTCTCTTCCTTTGGTGATATTTCATCAACTGGCTCCTTTTCAACTTTTTCCTCAACTTGAAGTTTTCAATTTTTATCCATAGATGCATCACTATTTTCCAGATCTACACTTGGAATTGTTTTAAATGTTGATGGTGATCCAAAGCCTATGATACCACCTGGTCCTATCGCAAGAGCTAGGGTAACCAAGTTAAGGTAAGCATTAATGACATTTGTGTAAGGAAGAGAAAAAATGCTAGACTTTACAATCATTTTTGAGGAACAATCTTCAATGGCGGATGAACCAAGGAAGGAACTCAACTTGTGGGTGATAGAGGACATCAAGGAGGAGTGAACAATCAAGGAAACAAGCCTTGCGAAGCATTGGAAGTCAGGCTAGACAAGCTAGACAGAATTGGTGAAATCTATATAGATTTTTCAAATTTAAATTTTCAAATTTAGTCCTCTGTTTTTTTTACAGCTTTGTAATCTTGAATTTAGTTGGATTTTTCCACTTATTGTTAGTTGCTTTCTTTATGTTTTAAGCTAGCTTAAGGTGGTAAAATTAAGTCCCTGATCCTAATTGGGGCTGAGCCTATAAATAGTCCATCATTTGTATTGCATTTCAACAATTAACTCTACGAAACACTTTTCAGCAAATTGAATGAATTCCTATGGATTCAAGAGTGACTTGACCGAGAGCTCTACCTAAGGCTCTTCTAGGGTTCTTAGTTAAACTTTAGGGTTCTCAATACTTGATTAGGGTAATTGAGTTGAGTTGAAGGGACTCAATCCAATCATATTGGAAGACATTATGGTCAATGGTTCAAGCTTGAATCTCTTGCATGAAGTCTTGGGAAATCACAATTTGGTATGGTCGAAATTTTGGATTTGATGAATTGTGAATTCCTTCCAAATTTGAGATCACATCAACTTTTGGTATCAGAGCCTAGGTTTATCCATCAAGAGGTTTGCCTATTCGTTATTTGCTTTCTTGTTTAAGTGTTAAGATCATGTTGTTTCTTTGAAATCTATATGATCTTATGTGTTTTGTATTTGTTCCTTACATTAATCCTAGTTTCTTCATGTGATCCTTTGTGGAATTGTGTCCTAGATGTGAAAATCAAGGCCAATTCAATTTGTTTGTTGAATGTAGTCCTTCTCCTTCTCAGCAAAATTGAAAAAAAAGTACAACAAAAGAAATAAGAGAAAAGAGAGATCAAAGATCTCCAAAGCAGAAAATCTGAAAAAAAAAATCGGTCAAAAAAAAATCCAGAAAATTCAATTGAGATTCGAATGCAAATTGTGAAGTTGACTTCTATTGTTATGAAGTTTAACTTGTTGGGAAGAGTTTGAGATATGATAGACTACATTGAATTGTGAAGTTAGGACACTTGACTAACAAAAATTATAGAAATTTTGGATCACAACTTCTTTTGTCCTCAAGGTGTTTGCTAGATTGCCTTTCATCTATTTCTTATTGGATTCTAAGTGTTTGATCATTTGCTTTGTGTTCATTGACCATTTTCTTTGAACCTCTTATCTCTTCGAATCTTATAAGTTGGAAGATATGAACTACTTGTTTTGAGTTTTTGATGCTTGAGTTGATTACCTTTTTAAGTCATTGTCTACTCTTGGAGTTGTATTAAGAACTTCAAGAAAAGCTAACAGAGGAAAAAGGCTAAGGGGGTGAGCACATTAGAGTGAGGAAAAGCTAATCTAAGAGTGATACGAGAGTGGTGTGAGGATATACAAATTTTCTGTTTTGGTTTTTGAATTGTAACTAACATTATGTCAAAAGAAGGTTCGAGTGCATCAATTGCTTCTAACATGGGAGAGGACAATACTGCAATGTCTTCCATAAATGAAGTTTTACAAAGGATGTCTTCTGAGATGGGATCAATTAGTAAGGACATGGGATTCATGAGACAAGATCTTGGTACAAGGATCAAAAGAGTTGAAGAGAGGGTGAACACATTTGACACTCCACCAGTCCCTAATAGAGCTAGCCGAGGTTCAACAAGGAGGCAGGGGAAAAAGAGGTAATGTGCAAAGGGTATAACCAAGAGGAAGAGTTCTTCAACAATAATTTGATGAAGCATTTGATGAGGAAGAAGAAGAGTGGGAACAGCAGCATGAGAAAGATTACCGAGAGCTAAGGAGAACACAAACATGGGAAACATTAAGCTAACCATACCACCAGGGAGGACATGATCTGGAAGCATACCTGATTTGGGAGAGCAAAGTTGAGCATTTATTTGATTGCTATGACTATCAGATAGCTAAGAAAGTGAAGCTAGCAATTGTAGAATTTTCAAATTATGCACTTGCGTGGTGGGAACAATTGATGATCACCAAGAGGAGGGCTAGAGAACCGGCTATTGCTACTTGGAATGAGCTGAAAACAGCCATGAGAAAGAGATTTGTTCCTGCTTATTATCATAGAGAGCTTTACCATAAACTTCAAACTCTTCAACAAGGTTCCAAAGGGGTTGACGAGTATTACAAAGAAATGGAGTTAGCCATGATGAGAATCAAAACTCAGGAGGATGAAGAAGCTTCAATTGCAAGGTTTCTTTGTGGATTGAATAGGGAGATAGCCGACAAGGTGGAGATTTGTCAATTCTATCAACTACAAGATGTGGTGGACATAGCCATCAAGATTGAGAAGCAATTGAAGAACAAG